>JZSA01004014.1:0-17941 GCA_000956155.1 Cotesia vestalis | reverse complement strand
GCCTGAGGTATTTAACGCTTCAGATATGAACAGGCATCGTCAGGCCTGAGCATATTTACCGCTTCAGAGATGAACATACATGAACAGACCTAGCCAGGCATGAACAGGCATGGACAGGTCTGATCAGACATGGACAGGACTGAGCGTATTTAACACTTCAGACATGAACATGCCTAATCAGGCATGATCATGTCTAATTTCAGGTCTGGTCATACATGAACAGGCATGGTCAGGTCTGATCATTTTTTCCCGGGTTGCTTTAAAATTTATAATTACTTTAAAATTAAAAAAGAATAGAAGTAGAATCAGAATTAAAAGCTCTAATTTTGATGGAATTATTTGTTTAGTATATGGAACTATATATTGCTGGAGGGCTTGGGTAATAATTTTATAACTGGACAAAATTATTAATTTCGTGAAATCCAATTTATGATGAAAATAAATCGGATACAAAACTTAGAGTCTTTATTATATATATGGATTTATTTTTGACATATAACCGCATTTACATTTACAGAACAAAATATATAAATAAATAAACAAATGACGTTTATCGCGAAATTTGAAACTATTAATGACTACTCCTAAGACTTATTATAATAAATTAACTGTAACGTTCCCAAATTAAGCGTATAAATTCATTGAGATTTTTCAATAATTAAATACCAGGTTTTGACACCGTGGGTAGTCGATCGACCCCCGGTGTGTCGTCACAGATGAGCTTACTTATTATTATTCTTTTATTATTGGCTTACCATTATGGGCCCCATAAGTCTGCCCAGATAACCCCCTGGGTCTCTAGCCACTTAGCCTCGAACGGCGGAAAGATGTCGTGACCCGTCTTTTGGAAGTACTCCTCGGAATAATACCCGTACCAGGGGCCGTTGATGGGAATAACGCCTCCTGGAGGGTGAACCTCTGGGACCTCGATCGGGACCAGCTTCCAAGCCCTGGTGATGTCTGTCCAATAGGCAGGGCGGTTATTGCTGAGGAAGATGGACTGACCCGGTGGACCTCGGCTCGTGGGTGATTTAGGGGAGTCTTCCTCGGCGGTTCGAACTACCCTTATTCGAGGTTCAATTAAGATCTCGTCGTCCGCTATTCTCACTACTGGTCTCGCGTTACGTATTACTTCCGTTCGCGGTTCGACTGGAGTTTCGGCGCCGATTGTCGGCAACGATAAATAGAATGGCTGGGCCAAGCGACGACGACCTTCTTGTACCGAGCGACCCGATCGGCGTGACCGTATTCCGTGAGGCATTTACGTACAGGAATTTTGGTGCTGGCTAAACGCTGGCTAGCGCTTTTGCCGAAGATTTGGGACCTGGGGATACGCTGATTAAGCGCTCGCCCAGAAGGAGGGTTAGGTTGGCGAAACGCTGGCTAGCGCTTTAGCCGGAAGGTTTTCTTATAAGGGTTGGAACTGCTATAAAGCGCTCCGCCCCATAATAAGTATATTTGGTCTATATATTTGGTGTAATTGGTTTATTGGATCTGGATAGGTTCAAGTCCGAGGATGGAGCTCTCTGCACTCGAGAGTCTCTGGATCTACTGACTTGAATGAGCTCCAGATTAATTTTTATAAACAGATTTTCAGCCATGTTTGCAGCTCAGGTTACTCCCTGAGAGAGTCATCGAGGCCCGGGTCCCATGCTGACGCAAGATGTTTGGACTATCCGCGACCGCGGTGACTCTCTGCCGATGCCTTATCGCGAGATTTCCGTTACTAAGCTGCTGATCAAGCCACCAGCGAAGCAACGGATATCTTTTAATGTGCATTCGGAGAATTGAACGAGATAAATTTATTTAAAATATAATATTTATATAATAAAAAAAATAATTTTGGGCGAAATTCTGAGAACGTAACACCTCCCAACCCTGGAAACTTGCAGTGCTTCAAAAAAAAGCGGTGCTAGTTCAATGACTCTATATAAACCAAAATTTGAATGAATTTCGCTTTACTCTTAACTAAACCTGAGGTACCCACGATGGCTGATTTCCTTACGATCTAAATGCTACAAGCCATTATGGACTTGTTAGCTTACAATATTCATAAATGATATATAAAATTACAATATTCGAATTTAGATCACGACTTGTTGTGGTAAAGTAGACAAAATTTAATAATAAAAATTAAATCCAATTATGACGATAGAATCGCCTTCTGATTTGAATTAATTATAAGTCGCGCACATCACTGTTTCTAAGTCGAGTTAAAGTTTCTCTATTAAAGCACTCGTGTAATTTAATGCGCGAATCTTCCTGCCGTTGATCTTCAAGTTGCCTTGACAGCTTCCGAAAGGACATCTCTTCGGGCGGTGCTGACTGCCTATAATCTTGCCGCTCGTCGATGATACTTATACTTGACCTTGGCCGAGGTATCGGAGCCATGGGTCGTTGTTCTTCTTCGTCAAAAATCTGCCTTTGGTAATGGTGACGATGAAGTAGGAGGTTGGTTAAAGTGTCGTAAACCGCTGTCACTAATAGTACGCTGCACCCATAAATGGTATATAGTGCATAAGCGTGAAATAAAGTATCGAGGATGAACTTAAGTAGCCTTACGATTAGCAAGATTGATAGGACGCCGGCAGTGAACGAACCAAAATCTATTAGTGCCCGCCAAATCTTCCAACCGGTGCTTGTTGCTAATTTTTCGAGGGCCTCTTCATCAAATAAGCCCATGACGTCGAGACTTCCTGCTAGTATGGCGCGTCCGGCTGCCCCCATTGCGATGGAATTTAAGAGTGCGGGCCTTTCCGCTGGAAACATGATACGGTTTCTCAGCTTTTCTAGGTCCTTTTGAGAATAAATTCCCGATGTTGCTAAATGCTCCGGGTTTTCGTAATTCCAAGTCGGGCTCGCGAGAGGTTGTAGCTGTTGAGGTTCAGGTGCTCTGATTGCCTGTGTAGTAATGTGGAACCAGGCTCCGTCGATTAAGTAACCTATTGGTAGAATAGTGTTACATTCTATTAAAGTACCGTGTTGTATCAAAATCCTTGATTTAGGTGTCAAGAAATAGCTTTTATTATTGTATGTTACAGGTAACTCCTGATAACATTGCTCTGTTTCGCGGACCTTGACGGGTGCAGAGATACACTTGGTGATGTGGACTAGTTCTCCGGCGACGGTGGTGTAATATCCCGGTCCTTTCATCAAGGCATACCCAAATGCTTCAGGTGTTAATGACGACAAGGCCAGCCTTAAGAAGCACAGACCGTTCTAGTTCGCAGCGTCGAACTAGAACGTCGTGATAAAGATTTTGAAGCTGTTGGCGGATGAATTTCTCGACATATATAAACTTGCTGTTTATATATGCGAAAATATCCATATCCTCGGTTTTAATAATTTCGACTGGCAGGGTATGGCCTTGATTTTTGACAATAATAATGAACAGTTTAGGGTGTTCGGTCTTGATTACCGTATGCCCACATACCTCCATAAAACCTCTTTGAGCGAGGGCAAAGGTAATGTCCTCGGTAGTAAGTGAGTATACTTCAGGTGATCCATCCTGACCGATCATTTTCGTGGCGGGTCCTTGGTATAGCTGCGCGTATTTCATTAAGCACGAATTTTTCGGAACTTCACTCCAGAACGCGGACATACCTATTAGTGCCCGCCAAATCTTCCAACCGGTGCTTGTTGCTAATTTTTCGAGGGCCTCTTCATCAAATAAGCCCATGACGTCGAGACTTCCTGCTGGAATGGCGCGTCCGGCTGCCCCCATTGCGATGGAATTTAAGAGTGCGGGCCTTTCCGCTGGAAACATGATACGGTTTCTCAGCTTTTCTAGGTCCTTTTGAGAATAAATTCCCGATGTTGCTAAATGCTCCGGGTTTTCGTAATTCCAAGTCGGGCTCGCGAGAGGTTGTAGCTGTTGAGGTTCGGGTGCTCTGATTGCCTGTGGAGTAATGTGGAACCAGGCTCCGTCGATTAGGTATCCTATCGGTAGAATAGTGTTACATTCTATTAAAGTACCGTGTTGTATCAAAATCCTTGATTTAGGTGTCAAGAAATAGCTTTTATTATTGTATGTTACAGGTAACTCCTGATAACATTGCTCTGTTTCGCGGACCTTGACGGGTGCAGAGATACACTTGGTGATGTGGACTAGTTCTCCGGCGACGGTGGTGTAATATCCCGGTCCTTTCATCAAGGCATACCCAAATGCGTCAGGTGTTAATGACGACAAGGCCAGCGCGTTAAGAAGCACAGACCGTTCTAGTTCGCAGCGTCGAACTAGAACGTCGTGATAAAGATTTTGAAGCTGTTGGCGGATGAATTTCTCGACATATATAAACTTGCTGTTTATATATGCGAAAATATCCATATCCTCGGTTTTAATAATTTCGACTGGCAGGGTATGGCCTTGATTTTTGACAATAATAATGAACAGTTTAGGGTGTTCGGTCTTGATTACCGTATGCCCACATACCTCCATAAAACCTCTTTGAGCGAGGGCAAAGGTAATGTCCTCGGTAGTAAGTGAGTATACTTCAGGTGATCCATCCTGACCGATCATTTTCGTGGCGGGTCCTTGGTATAGCTGCGCGTATTTCATTAAGCACGAATTTTTCGGAACTTCACTCCAGAACGCGGACATACCATCACTGGTGATACAAGTTAGTTTTTCAGCATTACACCTCGTTCCCGACCGCAATAAAATTTCGTTTGTCTTTGTATTGAGCGCGGTTTCGTATTCGCTTAATGTAATTTCGAATGTACTGTCCACTACCACTCCCTACCACGTACCGTACTCGTCGGAAAAGGTTCCCTTTTCACAGTCGCCCCCCATGTTTTGACTACCCGCTAACACAGCTACTCGGTGGCTTGTACTGTTCACTTGTAGGTCGTAAAACGGAACTCGGTCAAATAGCCAGACCGAACCGGTCTCATGCATTTTTTTACATTTGTTATAATCTAAACTTAAGTAGTATTCTCTGCGTCCATAGAGGACTGAGGATGTATGGGAATGCATTCCACAATGTTGAATATTTCGATTTATTAAAATTTTACACTCTATTACGTGTTGTAACGGGTTGATTCCGTCCCTTAGTCACCCCTTTATTCAAGTTTCAAATTTAAGGGCACCACTCGAATTTTTATCACGGTTTCCAGAACCGGTCCAAGCAAGAGAGATATTACAGGGTCGAGAGAAATTATAAAAGAATGACATAAATAAGCACAATTGAAATTAACATTAATTATAAATTGATTTACTTAATTTCACAACAATTTAAGTATTACATTAAGTCTCACACACACTCTCATACCGGAAAAGTTTACTTATTCCTACGATACCCTCATATGGAGCGGCTATACCGCAGTTTCTACCTAAATCGCGCTGTCCACAGAACCCTCAAGCTCTATGACTCTAGATATGACCCTGGGTGGTCACGCGGACCCCTGCCCAAGGTTCATACCGTCCTTAGCCCTTTGGCTGTCGCCCGGACCCTCACTACGGGACGAAGGAACCTGAAGTCGACTAGGACAGAGGAGGATACCATGACGCTAGTCGACAATCTGCTAAATCTAACCTCCTCGTTCCTAAGAGGAACGAGGAGTATATACTGTAAATTTGTTTCCACACACACACGCGATTCTCAGTAAAAACAATTTATCCAATTACACACTTGACTCTAATTTACAATCATTTTAAAATCTAAACTACTTTTACAACATGACTTCCTGGGAATCAATTTTCCCGGTCCCTAACTTGACTTCGATAAATAATTTTATTTAATTTTGGTCGCTTAGTTATTAATATCACAGCAGCGTTTAATTCAACTAAAATGTTAGATTAATTAAAATTTACTCGAATTCAAACTGCCTGAATAATCGGCTTAAGTCTATGTTGAATTCCAGTAAAGATTTGAGACTTAGTCGTCAACTTGGCTAAATTTTTATGTTAATTATTTTTGAAATCTTCATACTGGAATTTGACAAATTTATTTATCGAAGTTTATTGAACAAATTTCATCAATTGTTAATGTTACGTCCAATTTGGGACTTAATTAATTAATTTATTTTCGGCCCAAGCCTTTCGGCCTATAGACCGGGATCTTAATTTTAACTTTGTCTGGAAAGGTTAAGTTGATAAATACGACTAGAATTTTCGGTTGTAAAATATATTCAACACGGACTAATTACATTTAAAGTACATAAAGACAAAATTTTAAATTAATCTAATTGAACAATAAACAATTTATAATTAGTACAGTACCTTTTACTCACACTGATTACTTATTTCTTTTCAGAATATATAAACGGAATGACCACCTTTTGAAAAATTTAAGAAGAACAGTTTAAAAAAAATTTTAATATGAATTGAACCACTTGAAAACAAAAATTTTATAATAGTCGAACTCGAAAATTTTTTGTAGTAATTGAACCGTTCACCGAGAACTCAAAAAAATTGCTAGACGTTGATCCGTTTAGCGGACTCTCTAAAACTAGTAGTAGAAATTGTAGACGTGGTAGCCGTAGTGACCGTTTTGTGAAAAACGTCTCCTTATATAGTTTGGTGGTCATACCCTAATTGTATAAGTCCCGGTAGGACTTCCCTCCAATGAGGATACAGTTTTCCGGACTCTAGTCCCATCCCCTTAGGAAAAGCGAAGAGGACACGCCCTGATGCAGGCCTGTGTGTGTGCGCACCCACACACATATCGGCATGTACATGTTATTTTATTCTATTTAATTAAGAATACTCTTAAAATTATAAATTAAATTTAAATATTTCGTGATACTAATAGCGATATAATTTTATTCCTAATAACCTTGGTGACAATCGGTTTTACAACAAAATTAATTTTATCTTAATAGTAAAGCTTACATAATTAATTCATCTCGTAATCAATGAGAAAAATTTATTGTTTAAGCAAATTAAAAATTTGGTTTTAGATGATTCCATCATTTTATTCCACAAATAGATATCGTTTGTTAACGAATGTGAAGCTTTAGTCATCGGGAATATAATTATTTTTGACTCTATTATTTTAATTTCGTTTCTAGAAATTTCTTTTAATTTCAAATTAAGATTTTTTTTGAGAAGTTATTTTTAGATATTTTTAGAATTTAAGATTTTGTTATAGACATTATTTTTAAATAATTTTAGAAACAAGGTTTTATTGTAAATTCTTCGTTTTTAAAAATTATTTTAGTTAATTTGAAATTTTGATTTATAAAGAATTTTATTTAAATAGTTCTAAAAATTAAAATTTATTGTAGAAATCATTTTACGTAGGTTTAAACCATAAAGTTTTTATTTTTATATTTCTAAAAAAAATTTGTGTTTCACGTAAAAAAAATTTTGTGAGATAAAACTAAAACTATTTGTCTAACAAAAATAAAAAAAAAATGGTCTTAGTTTATCATATTTGTTAATGCTATCTTGAATGCACCTTTGGATAAGATATTTTTTTCGATAAAAGGGTCTAAGACGAAGGTCATTGAAGATGCATTAGCTGTTTGTTTTTAGATTTATATATATATATATATATATATATATATATATATATATATATATATATATATTTTTGAGGGTCTTAGATGAAGGTCATTAAAGATGAATTAACTGTTTGCTTTAGATTTCTCTTTTTTAAATTTAAGTTTAAAGAATGAAGATTAGATTTTATGGTCACCGGAAGTTTAAACTAGAAAATAACTACTTTCTGAAGAGAAAAAAATATAATTAAATAAAAATATCAAAAGATTCTTCGGACGCAACAATAATTTTACTCTTGTAATTTTTTGAAAATTAATTTACTGCTTGACAATTTGAATTTTCTAAGTTAAAGAAATTTATTTCATTTTAAAAATTTTTGATATTTTCCCAAAAGTTAATTTTAATTATTAATTTTCATTCTAAATTTTAATTTATTTCTAATTGTTGATTTCATTAATTAATTTTGATTCGGTTTCCAGAACCGGTCCAAGCAAGAGAGATATTACAGGGTCGAGAGAAATTATAAAAGAATGACATAAATAAGCACAATTGAAATTAACATTAATTATAAATTGATTTACTTAATTTCACAACAATTTAAGTATTACATTAAGTCTCACACACACTCTCATACCGGAAAAGTTTACTTATTCCTACGATACCCTCATATGGAGCGGCTATACCGCAGTTTCTACCTAAATCGCGCTGTCCACAGAACCCTCAAGCTCTATGACTCTAGATATGACCCTGGGTGGTCACGCGGACCCCTGCCCAAGGTTCATACCGTCCTTAGCCCTTTGGCTGTCGCCCGGACCCTCACTACGGGACGAAGGAACCTGAAGTCGACTAGGACAGAGGAGGATACCATGACGCTAGTCGACAATCTGCTAAATCTAACCTCCTCGTTCCTAAGAGGAACGAGGAGTATATACTGTAAATTTGTTTCCACACACACACGCGATTCTCAGTAAAAACAATTTATCCAATTACACACTTGACTCTAATTTACAATCATTTTAAAATCTAAACTACTTTTACAACATGACTTCCTGGGAATCAATTTTCCCGGTCCCTAACTTGACTTCGATAAATAATTTTATTTAATTTTGGTCGCTTAGTTATTAATATCACAGCAGCGTTTAATTCAACTAAAATGTTAGATTAATTAAAATTTACTCGAATTCAAACTGCCTGAATAATCGGCTTAAGTCTATGTTGAATTCCAGTAAAGATTTGAGACTTAGTCGTCAACTTGGCTAAATTTTTATGTTAATTATTTTTGAAATCTTCATACTGGAATTTGACAAATTTATTTATCGAAGTTTATTGAACAAATTTCATCAATTGTTAATGTTACGTCCAATTTGGGACTTAATTAATTAATTTATTTTCGGCCCAAGCCTTTCGGCCTATAGACCGGGATCTTAATTTTAACTTTGTCTGGAAAGGTTAAGTTGATAAATACGACTAGAATTTTCGGTTGTAAAATATATTCAACACGGACTAATTACATTTAAAGTACATAAAGACAAAATTTTAAATTAATCTAATTGAACAATAAACAATTTATAATTAGTACAGTACCTTTTACTCACACTGATTACTTATTTCTTTTCAGAATATATAAACGGAATGACCACCTTTTGAAAAATTTAAGAAGAACAGTTTAAAAAAAATTTTAATATGAATTGAACCACTTGAAAACAAAAATTTTATAATAGTCGAACTCGAAAATTTTTTGTAGTAATTGAACCGTTCACCGAGAACTCAAAAAAATTGCTAGACGTTGATCCGTTTAGCGGACTCTCTAAAACTAGTAGTAGAAATTGTAGACGTGGTAGCCGTAGTGACCGTTTTGTGAAAAACGTCTCCTTATATAGTTTGGTGGTCATACCCTAATTGTATAAGTCCCGGTAGGACTTCCCTCCAATGAGGATACAGTTTTCCGGACTCTAGTCCCATCCCCTTAGGAAAAGCGAAGAGGACACGCCCTGATGCAGGCCTGTGTGTGTGCGCACCCACACACATATCGGCATGTACATGTTATTTTATTCTATTTAATTAAGAATACTCTTAAAATTATAAATTAAATTTAAATATTTCGTGATACTAATAGCGATATAATTTTATTCCTAATAACCTTGGTGACAATCGGTTTTACAACAAAATTAATTTTATCTTAATAGTAAAGCTTACATAATTAATTCATCTCGTAATCAATGAGAAAAATTTATTGTTTAAGCAAATTAAAAATTTGGTTTTAGATGATTCCATCATTTTATTCCACAAATAGATATCGTTTGTTAACGAATGTGAAGCTTTAGTCATCGGGAATATAATTATTTTTGACTCTATTATTTTAATTTCGTTTCTAGAAATTTCTTTTAATTTCAAATTAAGATTTTTTTTGAGAAGTTATTTTTAGATATTTTTAGAATTTAAGATTTTGTTATAGACATTATTTTTAAATAATTTTAGAAACAAGGTTTTATTGTAAATTCTTCGTTTTTAAAAATTATTTTAGTTAATTTGAAATTTTGATTTATAAAGAATTTTATTTAAATAGTTCTAAAAATTAAAATTTATTGTAGAAATCATTTTACGTAGGTTTAAACCATAAAGTTTTTATTTTTATATTTCTAAAAAAAATTTGTGTTTCACGTAAAAAAAATTTTGTGAGATAAAACTAAAACTATTTGTCTAACAAAAATAAAAAAAAAATGGTCTTAGTTTATCATATTTGTTAATGCTATCTTGAATGCACCTTTGGATAAGATATTTTTTTCGATAAAAGGGTCTAAGACGAAGGTCATTGAAGATGCATTAGCTGTTTGTTTTTAGATTTATATATATATATATATATATATATATATATATATATATATATATATATATATTTTTGAGGGTCTTAGATGAAGGTCATTAAAGATGAATTAACTGTTTGCTTTAGATTTCTCTTTTTTAAATTTAAGTTTAAAGAATGAAGATTAGATTTTATGGTCACCGGAAGTTTAAACTAGAAAATAACTACTTTCTGAAGAGAAAAAAATATAATTAAATAAAAATATCAAAAGATTCTTCGGACGCAACAATAATTTTACTCTTGTAATTTTTTGAAAATTAATTTACTGCTTGACAATTTGAATTTTCTAAGTTAAAGAAATTTATTTCATTTTAAAAATTTTTGATATTTTCCCAAAAGTTAATTTTAATTATTAATTTTCATTCTAAATTTTAATTTATTTCTAATTGTTGATTTCATTAATTAATTTTGATCTAACTTGGATGAACCTCTAATTTTAGTTCCCTTCAGTTTTATTTTAATTTCTAATTTATAATAAATTTAACCGACAGAATTTCGCTCAGATGAATGACGCAATTTAACAAATTTGTCGATATTGAACTTTCTGATTCAGTAAATCTTAACTTAAATTTATTTGACCAATTTTATAGTAATATTAATTCTAATTTTAACCTCTTTTATTTTTAATTTTGAAATTTTTCGACTTGTTAAATTTTCTATTTCGTTCAAATTTTAATTCAACTATTTTTAACTTCAACTTAAAATTTAGTTGTTTTATTTGAATTCGGATAATTAATTAATTTATCAAGTAGGGTGATTGGAAGACAGGACCTGGCCTGTGCCTAGAATGTCCGGGAGCAACGCAATAATTTACCGAGATTAAATTTTCTGTACCTGAGAAATTTCGACGATTTCTTTTCTTAACTCAGCTCCCTTTCTCGTTCCTGTGGCCTTCTATCTAGGCAATTTTGTCTGCTAAATTTCACAGCTCTATCAGGTACTCGGAGGTTCAATTGCGTCGCAGCTTGGGATTTGATCAGCAGTAAATTATATCTGGAATTTCTGGATAGTTAGAATAATTATTGTAGGATATTTAGGCTGGCTAAATGCCTAGCAATGAATATCAATTTTATATGTTAAAATAATCGCTCTAAAGGTTCCACAGGAAACTCAGAGGAATATAAATATCTACCTGGTATTCCAAAATCTCGTGCTGGTGTCTCGGGCTCCGGCTTCACAATGTCGCTTTTCGGTGCGCCAACTTGACTTGCCCCTGGTGTGGAATTATTCCCACCCGCGGAAAGCTTATTTTCTAGGCCCTGGAACTAACGTTAATTTTTATTGATACTGCGCGAGCATCCTAGACCACAGCGCCCTGTGATCCGTCAATAACTAACCGCGGCTAGGGTGAGGACCTTCAACGGGTAATGAAGGAGCCCCGTGACAGTGTACTTGTATTATTTTGCTGGATTGGGATGTTGGAAAGAAATTGTTTGTAACTTTATTGGTGATTTATCATTTATTATATAAAATATTACAGTTAAACTTAATTAACATATGAAACTCTTACGAACTATTAACAATGTATGTATTAATTTAATTTTAATTAGTTAATTATTGAACACGAGTATTGTGGTATTATTATTATTAAATCATATCATTTAATTATAATTATTATGACAAGTTATTAATACGCGTGGTATCATACGCCTATATCAATATTTTAAATGGTTCTGAGTGTTGAAATTTATTTAATTAACAATATTAGAATTATTGCACATGATTAATTGAAGTACACGAGTTAATTAATATATAATCACATTATTTAATAATATGACGCAATAACAATTATTACGAGCGATGAGACAAGGAAGGAGCACGAAGAGAAGTTTGAACGCTCTGAATGATTTTCGGATATCACCTCTGTCAGGTATGACAAAGACCTTTCTGGACTGCTAAATTGTTGAAAGATGAGTCATATCTCATAATCATATTAGTGAACTATGAATTTAATCCCGTGTGACTGCAGATTAATATTTGGTTAAAATGACCAAAATCTTACATATAGGTTACCGGCATGGAAATGAACAAGGGTGAAAATTGAGACTGATAGTTTTTTGATAAATGTCTCTTAAAGAAAGAATTATTGAATTATATGAGAAAATAGTCCCTGTGTTATCAATGGTGTTGAATTTCCTTGGTAAATTGTTTGAAGCTATGATGTGTACACAATTCACGTGGTGTTGTTTACCGCGTGTAAACTAACTATGGCGGTTGACGCGCAGCCAGCTGTTGATTTCGGGTTGACCGGCAGAGTGCGCGTCGATCGCTGCATCTCTGATAAAGTTGAATGCGAACTTACCACATGTTCTTGCGCGAACATTTGGTAATTACGCAACAATTACATATGATTGTATGTAATTGTATATGATAATATATAGTAATATATAACTATAGATGCAGCATTTTTTAATAATTATATATAATTAGTAATTATATATAATTATTAATTACATATAATTGTATATGATTATATGTAACTATTAAAAATACCGCATCTAATTATATGTTATTAAATATGCTCATCTATAATTATATATGATTATATATAATAATATATAATTAAATGCAGCATTTTCTAATAATTATATATAATTATATACAATTACAGATATCGATAGTTTTATGAAAATGTCACATCGCATTGAAATATTGTAAAAATATATTTTTAAATAGTGCAAATAATGGAATAAGATCGTATTTTTACAGATCGGTCTCACGGTGAGAGTGGCTACATGAGTAGTCCAGAACGAAGTAATAATATCGTAGGTTCCAATCCTTCAAGATATCCAAGTATACCTTTCAGCACAACAAATAGTTATGAAGAGCCATACTACTCACAATTTCCAGGGACTGTTACACCGATCATCGATGAAGAAGCAAGGTATTTTTTGATAGGATTAATAGGCCATATTCACAAAAAGTTTTTATTCCATATCAGGACATATGTGCATGAGTTACACTAGCAAAATTCTCAAAGGTTTTTTTCTGGTTTTTTCTATATATATTGAGACACTACAAAATGTCCCGACTTTATCAGCCTGGCGAACTACCACCCGAAATTTTCGTTACCGACACTAGCTAAAATAATAGGTAGTCCCGTGACGTCACAAGACGACACGAGGAGGGGAAAACGGTCACAAACCCCAATACTTGAGCGGTGATCGACACTTCGATCTATCCCCCGGTGTAAACCACCTCGCTAGATATTCAAGTCAATTTACTACTATACTACTATTACCACTAATAGGTGACTACTTACCAAAACCTCTAAAACCTATAAAATTTATCGTTTAATTAACAAGTTTATATTATTACTACTACTATTCTTTATATTAAATAAATACCATTGCGTTTATAATTAACAACTAATCAATTATAACCTCGAATATAAGTTAAGTATTCATACAACTCATTTATTGTATTTCGTTACCGAATATAATAAATTTAATTAAAGTGTTGATTTAGTGAAATAAAGTTAAGTTTTGTCATAATTTTATCGCTAACCAATCTTCATTTATCAACCATCAACATCTATTCTGTGTAATTCCATACAACCACATACAAAGCTAATCAAGGACAAAGGACCATCTTTGCAGTAAAATTTGTAAGTAATTAAAACAAGTTAACTGGCCCACGTGGGAACTTCTGTCCAATAAATTAATTAATCAATCTATCGAAAGCAACGACAATCATTAATACACGGGAGCGGAATATCCCAGGGCAGTGGACTAAAATTATAACGAAATCTAGGCAATTATTCTTTATCCGCGAGGTTTAGTGGCCTAGAGAATCAAATTTTTCAAAGAAGTAAAAATTTAGTGTTTTTATATATATATATATATATATATATATATATATATATATATATATATATATATATATATATATATATATATATTGTAACGTGACTGGTCTCGACTGCTCGTAAAGTAAAAAAAGATTTTACTTTATAAAATAATTTACCGAAATTCGAA
The DNA here is from genome assembly GCA_000956155.1 of Cotesia vestalis. NCBI lineage: Eukaryota > Metazoa > Arthropoda > Insecta > Hymenoptera > Braconidae > Cotesia > Cotesia vestalis. The sequence continues at coordinate 3,657 of JZSA01004014.1, read as the reverse complement.
TTTAACAATTGACTACGAACTGGGCCGAAAAGACACGCTCGTTACACCCGGAGTGTAACCAACTCGAAGCCATAGCTTATGAGTCGATGCTGCTTCAGATGCCTGTAGCTTTAGATTTTACGGCGGACCAAGCCGATAGCTTTTAAAGCTACAAATAGCTAAATTGATTTAATTCGCGTTAGGAATATGGTCTAGAGGAATTCATGCTTGGCGATACTCGTTGCAAGATAGACTCAGCTCCGACACAAAACCAATCTTTGCCGCTAATCCCTTAAGATGGAAAAATAGAGCTAAATGGTCGTCAAATACAAATATTGAAAAATACAGCTCAAAGTAAGTTCAAAACCGCGTCCAATACTTACCAATATACCACCTGACTTACAACAGGCACTACTACCACTTCGGTGTGCTTTAACGGTGTCCAGCGGTGGTAGATTCCTCGTGGCTGTAGCTGGGCCGGTTACTGGATCAGGAACAGACGATTTAATCTTGGTGACCGACAAACCAGGATCTTCCTCGAACAATGAAACGACGCTTTCCTCAACAAAATGGCTGACTACTCGAGACCTCTTGAGTACACGACATGCCACGCGAAATTATCTCCTATATGCGTCGATTTAATTAATAAATGTACGACATACTCCTTGTTAACTGATAATCAGAGTCGTATCGTACTATTGTAGATTAAAATGCCGTAATTAGTTGATAAACGGTATAAATTAATAAAATACCGAACATGACGTTGTAACACGGTAAAAATAATTACTTACATTTTGGCAAATATCAATTACAGAAATATACATTATGGGGGTTGAACAAAGTGTTTCGTCGCAAACTCTCCAAGAAGGAGAATTTCCGTAATTCTTTTTTATGTAGTTGATTGTTAAGGAATTGGTTCAGGATTTCTATACCTAAAATAAAAGACTCGGTGTTGGGGTGAATAATTATCAATAATTCATTCCCCAATGGGAGAAAACTCTAGCAATTGCTAGAGAAAAACTCCTCGAAGATGATACATTTTTAGAAGTTTAGGCGATTATTCCTTATCCGCGAGGTCTAATGGTCTGAATAATTAAATTTTTAAAATAAGTAAAAATTTAGTGTTTTAATAGCGCTCGAACAGGGACGCTGCCCTTATAAATGAATCTCTTTTGTTCCTAGTGAAGTACAGAGAAATTATAAATTCAGTTTTCTAAAACAGAAAATAAACAAATAATTTAATACTTCACAGATAGTCTACTAAATTTATTTCACTGACAAAATCCTTGTCACAAAAACTACAAAATTTATTATACTAGTGAAATTTTTGTTGACAAATTTGTTTAAATTCTAAAATTTATAAAATTAGCTTCTAGATCAACAAAAATTTCCACGTTTTCATACTAATTCATCTAATTTTTAAGCATTATAAATTGAATATAATTCTATTGTGCGCATAAATTGTATAATTATAAAACCATAACTCGATTACTGTAAAGATTTATGCTGATGTCATTTACTTTGTAATAGCTGAGAAGTACTCTCAGTAAAAACTCAGTAAAATCAATTTCGACAATAACTTTATCAGTATATGAACCTTTACAAATCCATTGTCTGTTATACTTTGTGTGCCGGGTTGTGAACCATAAACACGTTGCACGCTCGAGCTAAATTAAACACAAGACAAGGTCGCTTCACTCGAACGTCTTTCGAGGAATTGGTCACTATATACCACGTATTGAAACGTTCGGAAATAAAATAATGTCTTTAAGATTTATTTTTCTACAAAATATCTTTTGTCTAGCTAAGTCGAAACTAAATCTCTTATTAAATTTTATTACTCAAAATAAATTCTTAGTAGAAGACATTTTAACACTAAAATTAAACATCGTCGTTGAAATAATTTATTTTATTTAATCGTACAGCTCGAATTTTGGAAAATAATATTCATATTATTTGTCATTAATTATCAAGCTCATTGTCGAATGCCAAATTTAGGGATTAAATTAACAACACCGAGTTTTGTAAATTTATTAAATAAATCCGGGATTGTAGAACTTGTCTTGAGTGTGTCACCGAGAAAAAAAATTACCGAAAAATTTCAGATTAAAATTTTCTGTCAGGTGTGTCACCATAAAATAAAATCTTGAAAATTCAATCCACCCGGAAAATAATTAAATAAAATAATTGAATAAAATTTAATTTTAGAATTATTCAAAAATGTTCCTCCGCACGCCAGTAAATCGATTCTCGGTACCCGTTACCAATAATGCGAATCAGATCCCACAAAATCCTCATTCAGTCGCAACAGACCAGAATTTACTAAATTTTAACTCGACTCAAGTCCCTAATTCAAGTCTATCCACAACTATCAGACGATTTACTTGGACTAGACAACTTACAAAACGACCTACACAACAGTACCAGTTACAACAACAATACTGATCCCGCTCAGGCAATTCGTAATAACATGAGCGGAGTACAAGACTTAGCGAACCCCGTAAATATAAGTGGTAACGATACAAACAGTGTACAAGACCCACTAGACCCAACGAACGTAAATAATAACAACGCAAGTAGATTACAAAACCCCGAAAATACAAACAGTGCGACTCAAATCGTTGAGGAAGTAGTCAGACGATTAAGATACGAAACAGAAGCCTGGAAAGCTGGGTATTACCAATTAATACCACCCTTTGCCAGTACCCTAGTTCGAACAACGTCCGACACTGTAAATAATAACAATAATCCTGCTAACAACACACATGCGTTTCAGCCGCGAGAATTATTTCCAAGTTCAAATTTCTCGGCGTGAAATCTCTTCGTACCGCCCGCACCTCACTTACCTCCCTCTACTACAGTACAAAACTCGACGTTCAGTGGGGCTGCGCGTTCACCGTACGCGCCGCCGTATATCCCACCACTCGTACCGCCAATGTCTCAGCATTTACCAGCGACACACGTACAATCACATACCACGTTACCGCATGTAACTCAAACCTATACAGCACTACCGATGCCATACTATGTACCAGGCACACACATGCGGCCACACACTACTGTACCTCACGTGACGCATACTTACACAGCCAGGGTTGCCAGATTGGGCGTATTTCCACAATTTGGGTGAATTTTAAACATGGCTTGCGCTTAAATTTTCTTTGGGCGATTTTCCACAATTTGGGCTATTTTTGAAGTTGTTCATATGATTATCGAAAGTTTTCAAATTAAGAAAATTTTTTAAATTCTTAGTTTATTCCCACGATTTTTATGTTTCTAAGTTTACTATACTATACTGTTACGCCATTTGTATCTCTTATGTACCCTGCTACAACATTCGTTGGCACAAAGACTATCGAACTTATCAACGGAGTGTCATATATTTATCATATGATATATATAAGTTGTGATATGGGAAATTTCTCATGTCAGATTTCTACTATAGATTTAAAATTTTTGTTTTTTTTTTTTTCTTTATTTTGAGTATTATTTAGCCTCGAGTTGGTCAAACTGATGGATCGCGGAGATTCGACGTGACTGTGTCGCCCCAAGTGGTGCCGACCGTAACGCAAAGCTCGAGGTAAAATTTGAAGCCGAACCGCGCCAAAAATTAAAACTACGAATGAATGTGTCCGACTCGATTTCGATGTATCGGGTATAGTATGACTGAGATGGTAT
>JZSA01004013.1:0-12512 GCA_000956155.1 Cotesia vestalis | reverse complement strand
GATTATTACGTTTAATTAATTGACGATTTATTTACGATCACGAATTTAAAAATTGAATTTAATTAATTTTTGAAAATTAACAACGCAGTTCTGGTGACGTCAGCCAGGCACCCGGTGCCAAATTATATTATAATAAGTGGTTACTGATATTGTGTGTCGTTGTTTGAGATTGGACTGTATTTTGAAAAATTTGCCGTACCTCGAGCTTTGTTCCCGCGAATCACTCGGCGGGTAACAACGACCCCATCGCAATAACTGATCAGTAATTATTTATTAATCACTACGAATAATCGAATAGGCGATCTAAAATATTTTTTTTTTTTTGGTTAAATTACTGTTTAGTGAATTTTTTTAATTTTACTAATACTCGAACAGGCGATATAATATAGTTTTTTTTTTGTTAAATAAATATTCAGTGAACTATTTATTTAATTTTACTGATAATCGAAGCCGGCGAAATAAAATAATTTTTTTTGTTAAATAAATAATCAGTGAATTAGTTATCAAGTTTACTGATAAACGAACAGGCGAAATAATTTAATTTTGTTGTTGTTAGATCACTAATTTAATAATTTCGCAATTTGACTGATAAATCGAACCCGGTGCTACACATAATTTTTTTTTGTTTTGTTAAATGAATTATTGTCATGAATTCGCAAATTTGCTGATAATCGACATCGGCACAATACGATAGTTTTTGTTTTTTTTTAATTAATTCGATTTAATTTTTGTTTGATCCGATCGAATTTTTCTTTTCGATTTCAACTTGCGACTTTGACTGACTAAACTTATTGTTTTGCTGTTTTGCTAAATAATTAACGTACATTAATTTAATTTTTGTAGTAATTAAATTCGACGTCAATTTTTTTTGTTAAGATTGAATTCTGCGATTGATCAATTTCGAACGTTGAATAGTTTAGACATAATTTTTGTTAATTAATTTTTTTTTATTATTAAAATTTTTTTTGTATTATTGCGAATACTACTGCCGATTCGACCTATAAATTTGGTTTATTCTGCGATCGAACTTGTTAGAGGAATTCAAAAATTTCTTGGGTAAATTTTAGTTATTTCCGGCGAAGTGACGTCGCTACGTAGTTAAAAATTTTTGTATCGAGTTTATTTTTTTTATTATTTTGTTAATTTTGAAGTTTTTCGAATAATTGGATCCTATCAACAAAAAAAAAAATAATAATAATTATAACAATTTCATGGATCTTATTTGTTCTTTTGGTTAATTTTTTTTGTTGAATTGAATTTACGAATGCTATTCGACCTCGCTCGTTATTGAATAAATAATTGACTCGTAATCGTGCCAGCGTAATTAATTTTATTCTACCTAATATTGAATATTCCCCGAACCGATTTCCTGATACTCCTCGACCCGCCGCCCAACGACGATCGACTTAAACCAACGAATAGCGGAACAGAAGTTCCTGGCGCCCAACCTACTACGAACCAGGTAAGCCAAACATTTAGGTGGACCTCGTCGGTGCTGTCGACGCCAGCGCAACGAAAACGCCATCATAAAGTATATAAGAGAATAAGTACGTCACTGATAAGGCGACTTTCAAATTTTTTCTCAAGGATCTTTTGTGCGGTCTCATTTTCAATAACAAGTGTGATTATTGAAATTTCTTCTATCCAAATTTATAATATTTATTGGCAAGTGATCCAGAAAATAGTACAGAGATTTAAAGATTCGTAGAACCTTTGTATGATGAACTTGGTAATATCTTAAAGAATGGCAATCACTGTTATGTCTTCCTCGTTAAACCTGGTAAGTTAAATTTGATAATACCTCAAAGATCAAAACTGATTGTTGTCAAAATTTTTCTTTGATTAATATAAAAAATGAGTATTATTGTTTTTTATTAAAAATAATATTCTTAATGCAGATGGCATAATTATTACTATCCCTGCTGGCTGTTAAGATCATTACACGTAAGTTTGAACTCAACGACATCATCTATCAAAAAAGAGGAAGTACATGGTAAGTGTACTATTTAATAATGTAATTTTTTAACATAAATATTAAACTGTAATTAATTATTTATTTTAGTGAATAACGAACGTATATACTGGTTGGATAAAAAAGGAGAATGATCGAATAGAAACAATTGCCGTCAATTAATAATTTCGTAATTCATAAGAATTAATACAAACTTTTAAAATGACGAACTGGGCAAAATACGAAAAAAAATTCCAAGATTTTTGGCTTAAGGATCCAAAGTTTCTCAACTGGTTACGGAAAGCAAATGACCCGAACAAAGCTTACTGTAAACTGTGTAAGTGTGAACTGAGAGCTCATAAAGGAGATTTAGTTAGACATAAAGATTCCGCGAAACACTTAAAACGCGATGCTGCGGTTGCTTTTCACCCGACAATCAATAAAGTTTTTCCGGTGACTTCTAGTAATAAAAAAAATGTGATTACAAAAATGGAATTACAACTAGCAGTTCATACTGCGTGCCATTCATCAATCAGTGTCATCGATCATCTTTGTAAAGTGATAAATGATCAGTTTCAGACACTCAATGATGGTAATAAACTGGACCACTATTTACAAGTTCACCGCACAAAATGTACTGCTTTATTTACACGAGTGATTGAGCCGTCCTTACTTAAGCAGAAAATTAGTGATATCAACAATATGCAATACTCTTTGATACTAGATGAGTCAACAGATGTTTCTTGTCAGAAACATTTATGTATTTGTATCATGTATTTTAATACCCGAAAAAATCGTGTGGTATCTCAGTATTTGGGATTGATTCCTGTTGTTAAAACCACTGCATATGATCTGTACGAAGCTTTAAATAGTTTTTTCGAAAAACATAATCTGAATCTTCTTAATTGTTACGCAATTGCTACTGATGGCGGATCGAATTTATGTGGCGTCAACAATTTATTGTTTACAAGACTAAAAAGCAAGAGAGAGAATTTAATTCTATTTAAATGTATTTTTCACTCTATACATCTTGTATGCTCACATGCTTCAGAGAAACTACCTTCGAACATTGATTATATGTTGCGTGAGACGTTTAATTGGTTCAAAAGATCAGCATTACGAAAGAGCCCCATTTCTCTTTGCCTATAGCAGAGAATAATTTATACTTATCTTGTCTTAAACTTTCTAATTGATTTCTTAGCCTTAGAATCAAGTGTGATTCTGTACAATTATTTTGAAACGATGCTTCAACTTGATCAATACGTTTTAAAATTTCTGACTCCCGGAATGTTAATTCATCCAAATTGAAATAGGATACAGTATTGTACGTTTCATGAAAAAATCTAACGTCTCCTAAATACTCCATGTAAATGTTTGGTAACGTAGAAAAATTTAATTCTTGTTACTTTTGACCTCCATCATAACCCATTGGATTAAATTCTGAAACAAATTCATGTTAGCATATTTTAATTTATTTGCATGCACAACTACAAGTCTATTCTTTTTTTCTATTTTATAATTAACATCTGATAATTTATCTATTATTTTATATGGCCCCTCAAATGGAAGATTCAAAAGGTGTGTTTTATCATTCGCATTACTTTCTTTCTTTAACCAAACCACATCACCTACTTTAAACTCTTTTGGATTCGTTAGTCGATCATAACGTGTTTTTGTCCTTTGCTTACTTTCTGATATTATTCTTTTACTTTCCTCGATAGTTTTATTGATATTTGCTTGTAAATCACCCAAATACTCCATGTGTGTTAGGTGAGTAGTCTTCAATGACGATACATTCCTTGGATTTATTCCGAAAACTAGTTCTGAAGGAGTAAATCCTGTACTTTCATGTTTGGATGTATTGTAATATAATCCAGCTAAATGAATTTTCGTATCCCAGTCATCAGCATTTTCGTTGAAAAAGTGACGTAGATAATCTTTTAACACTTGATGACTTCTTTCCAGACTTCGATTACTTTCTGGATGAAAGCTTGTAGTTGTAATATGTTTAATACCTAGCATTTTCTGAAAATTCTTCATTAATTCGCTAGTAAAATTGGTTCCTTTATCTGTCAGAATATTACTTGGCACTCCAAAGTAACCAACGTAATATTTTAGAAATTCACGTATTACTGTGGAAGCGGTGCAATCTGTGATTGGTATTCCCACAAAATATTTAGTTAAACAATCTTGAATTGTTAAAACATACTTATAACATCTTTCTGTTAACGGCAATGGTCCACAAATATCCATGGCAATTTTATCATTGAAATTTCTCGGAGTATCAGTAATAATCATAGGCATTTTAGTTGGATGCCTATTGACTTTATTTATTTGACATAATTGACAGTTCTATACATTCTCTTCTTAAAGTTTTCCAGAAGTAATTCTCACTAATTCAATAATATGTTTTCTTTACTCCGCCATGACCTCCAAGGAGACTATCATGATACTTTTTCAATATTTTCTCGATATCTTCTTTCTTGGGTACTATTCTTTCTCTATCGTGTAGAAAAATTGTAGTAATTCCTCGGCAAAATACATCTTTCCAAATTTTCTCAATCTCTCTCTTGGAAAATCCTGTTGATCGAGCACACTCATTGTGGTCGATGTAAAGTTCCTTAAATTCTTCAGCAACGGCTAAGTACATCAATTCCTTAATTATTTCTTTCAATTCATCTTTTGATGTATGTGAATTTGCTTCGACGATAATATGATATTCCTCATGATCTTCTTCATGATAAATTTCTATTGTTTGTTCTCCATTATCTCGGACAAATGACACATCAACGCTGCCCTCGGGTATCGCTGAATTTGTCAGATACAACTGTTTTCCTAGTTTAATAATTTCTTCTTTCTTATTCTCTTCTTTTTCTCCAACATCCTGATGATGATCCTCTTGGTGATGATCTTCCTGGTGATGATCTTCTTGATGATGATCTTCAGGTTGATTATTTTGTTTACTACTTTTTCTGCATTCTGTTTCTAATGTTCTTTGTTTTTTATTTTGTTCTGAATCAATTTCTATTGAATTCCGTTTTCGTTTACCGACTAGAGTTATTGGTTCCTCGTTACTGTTTGTAGGGTCGTCCTCTCGAGTTCGTACCCTTTTTCTTGAACTTGGATCCAATATATTCTTTCTTCTTTTCTTGTTTGATGAATACTTTTCCGACTCTTCTTCTTCTTCTGATGCTGAATCCAACAAAGTATCAGCATTCATTCTCCGAAATACAAAAATAGGGTTTCTCGATAATGCATCAGCATTAGTATTGAGTTTACCCTTTTTGTAGGAAATTTCATAATCATATTCTTCTAAACTTATTCTCCACCTCATTAATCTTGAATGAGGATTCTTATGGTTTATTAACCAGACCAAGGGTCGATGGTCAGTAACAATTCTAAATTTTCTGCCATATAAGTACGGGTGAAAATGTTTTACACACCACATGATCGCTTGTAAGTCTTGTTCAGTTGTAGAATAATTTTTCTCTGCTTTATTTAAAGCACGACTAGTGTGTATGCGATAGGATGTTCTTGATTATTTTTAATTTGGGATAATATGCCATTAATGACGATACCAGAAGCATCTGTTGTAAGAATTAATTCCTTAGTGAAATCTGGGTATGCCAATATTGGTTCTGAACACAATTCTTTCTTCAAAAGATTAAATGATTTTTCTTGATCTTGTCCCCAATAAAATTCTTCATCTTTCCTTAACGAATCAGTTAGGGCTTTTGCCTTCCTGCTATAATCTTTTATAAATTTTCTATAATATCCGGGGTTCCCAAAAATTGTCTTATTTGTTTAATATTATTCGGAGTTGAAAATTCTGAAACACTTTTACATTTTTCTGGGTTCGGTTTAACTCCATCTTCAGTAATGATGTGACCTAGATATTGCAATTCGGGTTTCAAATATTCACACTTATCAGGCTGGAGCTTCAAATTATTTTCTCTTAATCGCTGGAACACAATTTTCAGATTTTCATTATGTTCAACCAATGTTCTTCCGTATACAATGATGTCATCGAGATAAACAAAACATACTTTTCCGATAAGACCCCTTAAAGCGTTATCTATCATTGCTGGAATGTAGCTAGCGCATTCTTCAAGCCGAACGGCATTTTCAAATAGTCAAAATGACCTTGAGGTGTGCTGAATGCTGTTTTCATACGATGTTTTGGATTTACCGCAATTTGGTGAAATCCACTTGCAAGATCAAAAGCAAAAAAGTACCTGGAATTTCCAAGTTGATCCAAAATTTCTTCAATGTTGGGAATCGGGTATGCATCCTGAACTGTTTTGTCATTTAGTTTTCTAAAATCCGTTACAACTCTCCCTTTTATTTTATTTGATGCATCTCGTTTTTTAGGTACAATCCATAGTGGCGAGTTGTAAGGGGAATTTGAGTTTTGAATCACTCCCTTCTCTTTCATTTCTTCAACTTGCCGGGCAATTTCTTCTTGTTGAGTAGGTGGAAACCTATATTGTTTAACATTGATAGAAATCTCATCTGTTGTTTCTATTGTGTGTTCCGCTAAATTTGTAGTAGGCAGAAAGTCACCTGGTAAATAAAAAATATCTTGAAAAGAGTCAATGATTTCCCAAATTTCTTCTTTCTCTTTAGCTTTAATAATATGAGACAGTCGAGTATTTTCTATTAATACTTGACTACGCTTAGTTGAATATTTGCATCGCAGCTTAAGAATTTGTGACTAATCCCGATTAAAAATAATTGCTCTTTTCTTCGCAAGTATTATTGCATCTTCTTTTTCTAAAAACGGTCGACCTGCTATTCCATCTTCTTCTAACGGAAAATCATTCGGAACTACTAAGAAAATATGATCTATTTTATCGACTGTAATTTTACACTCTTGATTACAAATAATTGGGATATCATTAATTCCAGTGATTTCTGCGTTAATTTTTCTTACTGGTAACCCTAGTGTACATTTTAATTTTATAATATTTACAGCTGTCCCTGTGTCTGCCAGGAATGATTTCGCTGTCCGACGGTGGTATCGACTCTAAGCATGAAATTTGCTCCTGGATTTCTTCTGTTTTTTGACATTGAGTATATTTTATCTGATTTGGTGGAACGTTTGGCACCTGCCGTGACGGAAAATTTTGATATGATACTTTTCTTTTCAGAGGACAATCTTTTATAAAATGTTCAAAACTTCCGCAATTAAGACAAGGATATTTGATTTTCAGCGCTGGTTTCTGTGGAGTTCCTTGACCTTTTGGCTTTGCGTTTTTGTTTTTCTGTGATTTATTCGAAGCCTTGTAATTGTTGACAGGAATCATTTTGTAAATAATTTGTGAAATCAATTCTTCTTTTTCTGTTTCTAATGCTAGATTTTGAGCTTCTGGAATCGTGGTTGGTTTGCCCGATTTTACAAATAGTTTAATACTAGCGCGAAGACCCCGTACGTAGTGAGCGAGACCCTGTCATTCTTCATTCTTTAAAATAAACATTCGGTTTTCCGCATCGAATTCTAAATTATTATTAAGCGCACGTTTTACATTTAAATGGCAATCATTAAACTTTTTATTGTAATCGAGAACACTTTGGTTATTTTATTGACATTGACTTCGTTCTAATAAAGCGACATCATATGATTTATTTTCCCCAAAATTAATTCTTGATATTTGAATCAAATCTTCTAGTGATCGAATATCATTACCGTCAATTACTTTTCTAGCGTAACGAACTATTTTCTTTGAAATGATTAATCAAATAAACAACACTCGTGACTCTTCCGGAACTTCATTAAAAATTAATTTAATTTCGAAAATAAAGGTTTCGACCGATATATTATTACCGTCAAATTCCGTGATTACTTCTAAATGAGATTTCAAATCTTTCATTCTTACAAAGTTTATATTGTCTGATTCACTGGGAACGTGTGTACTTTCAATCTCTGTCTTTTCGTTTTTTTCTTTCATAAAAATTTCCAACTGCGCATTTAAATTAATATTTTGCTCTCGTAATAATTGTACTATATTTTGTAATTCTACACTTTCCTCCTTTTCTCCTTTGAGAGCTTGAGCTTCCGTATTTAATAGATTATTTTGTTTCTGTAGTGAATCAATAATAGCTGGTAGTTCTTCTTGTGTTCTTGGCATTTTGAAAGACGCTTCTAACAAGTTTATCGAATTTTCACTAGACTCTTCGCTTCCGTCAGAATAGATTTTTATGTCGCGATAATTTTCGAAATTGCCGTTCTGCATATGTAAATAATTCAATCGTACTTACACATAGATGCTTGTTTTCATGTTTCCAGTTGCTTCCAATGCACTGACTCAAGTTATCCTTTTTTAGCTGCCACCAATTTTATGTGATGCCTTGGGAGAAAGGTTCCATTTCTTATTCAAATAACTTTCACAAATTTTAATGTCTAAACTACAGTCACTTTTAATTGTTTATTTTATAACATAAAGTTACACTTCAACTGGAAAACTTATTGTTTACTGTTAAATTTTAACTAAATTGTTAATAATTATTCTGGGGTTAATTTTATAACATAATATTAAAGTAAGATCTTTGATTACAATTCTATAATTAATTCTTGAAGGTTTTCTGGAACTAGGAATGCATAAAAATCCGAAGTAGTGTATTCTATGAGTTTCATTCTGTAACTGATTAAAAGGTGTTAAAGAAAATACATTGCAGTCTTAAGTATCATTACGTCACGGGAATAAACGGGTAATATGGTTTGTTCTGCCCAGACGATGGCGTATGAACATCACCGTCAGCAATTTTAAAAGATAACATTAAAAGAATAAGAAAAAACTTACAGAAGCTTAACTATGTATCCTTTAGTTTGTAATACTTAAACATTTATATTGTTTTAAACAGATCTAATATATTAATCTGCTACTCTTTAAACAAGTCAACAGTTCATTATTATGACTTACATTTTAATCTCTTAAGAAAAGCTTATATATAAATAATAATACCCTTTAGATTTTTTAATACTTCTATAAATGTAAGTCTAAGGTGTTACTTGTGACGACGATTACGATTTCATTTGAAGAGGACCCTAAGATAAATAAATAAACGTAATGAAAAGATATGAAATTAAATAATATTAAAAAATTCGGACAGTGTTCTATCAAACCTTTGGCTTATTTTCGCCTTTCTTCTCGCGTTTCTGTGGGCTCGTGAAACTTTTGGCTAATTCCTCTTCAGACATAACCTTGTCGTCAAGTTTTTGAATGTCTGACATTTTAGAACATTTCAAGGTTGTTAACCCAACTAAAAAAAAAAAATACTATTATTACTCGTAACTCGCGATAATAATCAAATATAAGACTTATACCGAAGAATAATCAGTATCAATATATTATTGTAAAGAAAATATACTTACATGCCCTGTCACGAATAAGTCTCCCGGTGACTTGAATGTGTGTCCCTTTGGGAAAAATATCATCATCTTCAGCAACGTAAATGATATTAATTTGTATTTGGTGAGTTCCATCGGTCATAGCGCCAGAACCAAATGTAAACTTTGCATTTCTTTTAGATGTTACCACAATTCTGTCGGTCAGAAATCTTTGTACGCCTGTCAGAAATTAAATGTAATAAATATTTGAGAAATTGAACCACAAAATAATAGCAGCTATATTTATGACGATGATAATAATAAAATCAATCATTAGAAGGTTATTGATCCTCACGAGCTACCCCAAACAATTCTGGAATCTCTTCCATCATGAGGAGTCGAGGTTTTTTTGTTACGGTTTGTACATTGTCCTTGACCTCCATTTCTATGGATGCAGTAAAGTGTAGCTCTTTCTTTACAACACCCTCCGCTGGCTTGAAAAATTTCTCATCAACTGGCTTACACCTCGTTGGCGTAAAAGAGCAAACCTCGGAGAGCTCAAAAACATCATTAGTGCAGTTTTAAGCTCCTGATATAAAATTAGCGGGAAGTTGCACGGATGGCCTTCAGGGTCTACTGTTTTTCTAATTTCTAACTTCCCGCTAAGAAAATCTAAGATTTTCGAAAAATCGGGAAGTTATTGGTTTCACCCCGTTTTTCGAAAATCGAGTTCTCATCAGATCTTGACGTTTTTAGGTCCTAGGAAGCTTCCCTGACTATTCCCGCGATGGTGTCCGTATGTCTGTGTGTGTGTGTGTATGTATGTAACCCTTTTGTAACTTTTGAACGGCTTGACCGATTTTATCGCGGTTGGCGCCATTCGGAATGGCTTGACCAAACTTAGATTTTCTGAAAATTTGAACCGATTCGGACCGGTAGATTTTTAGAAATTGCACAAAAACGACAAAAAAAATTTTTTCGAAAAGTGGTTTTCTTGGAATAACTATTAAACAGCTACAACGATCAATTCCAAAAACTAATCAGCTCTTAACATCAAAAAAACTGCGTCGAACGCTACCAGTGCAGTCAAAATCAGTTGATTTGTTCGTGAGTTATCGTGAACGAAAGAAAACCGAGAAAAGTGTTTTTTCGGGATTACTCCGAAATTTTCGATTCGATCAATTAAAACCTGAGAATCACTTATGCGGATGATAAAACTGCGTTGAATGCCGCCAACAGCGTGAAAATCGGTTGATCCATCCAAAAGTTGTTGCGATGTAAAAAATCCAAAAATAGTGATCTATGAAACTATCAGACTCTTGAGCTGGGAGAGCTCAAATGCATTAAATTATTATCTCTCCGAACTCAGTGAGCTCAAAATATCACATAAATTATATTTTGAGCTCAAAAATCTCAAAAATGTCATAAGTACAATTTTAAGTGTTCAGGTATGGAATTAGCGGGAAGTTGCAGGGATGGCCTTTAGGGTGAACCGTTTTTCTAATTTTTTTTTTTTAATTCTTAAAAGTAGATTTATGACAAAAGTAGACAGTGTGACAATATATCGAAATTACCTCGTAAGACCAATGTCAAATTGCCCACCTTCAAAGTATAATTATTCAATTAAACAGACCGATAACCCTCTTCAAATTTTTAGGATACATTTATAAACATTTAAACTTACATTTTTAAAAAAATCAAGTTTGCACACATAAAATTTAATCGAGTGGAATCGCATGGCGTTATTCTACTGTCTTTTTTGTTTTAATTATTTGATCCATACTTTATTATTTACAATCGTTTTGATACTTACCTAAAATTGCTACCGTTGACAAATTTGTCAATGTCTTCATCTGAGGTCATCATTTTGTACAACAATGGGAATTATAACTATCTGCGTGTAAATTGTAATAATCACTGTATATACGCTACTGTATCACGCCAAAAAACATGTGCTACTTCTATGGCTGGTACCGGCGAATGAAGCACCTCTCCTCGTGGACAGGAAGCTTGAGGCTTAAAATGCCATGTACAACTGTATTCAAAATTACTCCTATCTTTGGATTCGTTTTTATTCAAAATTTAATGAATATTATGACTAACTTGTACTTAGAAACACGATATCATTTATGTAAGATAAAAACAATAGTGAATAATCTTTATTGCATAATATCACGTAAATCATCATTTGATATATACTCAAGATAGAGAGTTGTAACAGTTTTACCTGTTCAGGTTAGCCCCTAATTAATTTTATAAATAAACTAACAAAATTAACAACAACAATAATTATTAGGGCGCCACCAAAATTTTTAATCGCGGTTCCTGGAACCGGTCCAGAGCTGAGAAAATCTTATCTTAGGGTAGAGAGAGTGGAGGAAGGTTTCTTTTGAATAATAAATGATTAATTAACAATCTGATCAGTTTATTAACAATAAAAATTAACAATATCGCGACTTATAACAAGTTAACAAAATTTTCTCACTCGCACACACTGTCCACACTTAACAATATTATTATCCTCACACGTGCCCCTTTCGGCGTCTACACGTGAGACTTATTAACAAACCTAACTAACTAAACTTTTGATCACCCGCACAGAGACGAATCAAGATCGAGACGCGCCAGTGCTATGTCGAACAATTATCGATCTCTGGTAACTTATCGATTTAGGGTAATTTTACCCTGTTACAGAGTAAGCTCTCTCTTTGCTCTAGATATAATTAAGTCATGGTGTTAAATGCTGAAATAGCGGAAAAACTAAGGATCAGGTTTAGGTCTGGTTATCTCAATTAAAATGCGAAACTAATTATCAAAAATAACACTAGAAATTTATTAGCAATAATTACACTAAATATTTAAGATGTACAATAGCGGATTGTTGTGAAAAAAGCGGATTTATAATTTACAGCGTGGTTAACAAAAGCGAAGCCGGTAGACACGAGGTTGGACACTCAGCTTGCACAGAAAAAGCGGTGAAAAAAGTGCACTACTAACACAATTTATCTGAAACAGACTTAAAATGAATGAAGCACAATTTATAAAGCGAAGTTAATTATTAATTAAGCAAAAACAAGCGGAAATTTAGCACTAGCGAAAAGCGATTAGAAAAATGGCGATGCGACTACTAGAAAGCGTGGTTGCGAAAAAGATAATAATAATAGTTCGTCTTCTTCCTCATAGACTTGAGGAAGAAGGCTTTTGCGCATGTCTAGCGAGAGCGATAACCAATCA
>JZSA01004012.1:0-19717 GCA_000956155.1 Cotesia vestalis | reverse complement strand
CATCGTCTAAATGTTATTTGGGTGGGTGTGAAAACTGTTCTGGGATAGATAAGTTAAGTAACATTTTATTGTCATGTTTTAAAAATGACGAAATTGAAAATGTCACGTATAAATATTGGATAACAAAACCAAGAAGCAGTTTAGAAACTTTTATTAAGCCTACGGAAGAATTTGTTGAAGAATTTTGTAGTGAAATAAAAACTCTTCTACCTCATTCATTCATCGCTAAAGAACAAACCAGCTTTCTAAAAACATTGAAAGAAACACTGAAACCGAATGAATTTGTTATTATTTGTGATTTTGCAGAGAACTATGCGTTTGTCATACAAAATGCAGCATCTGGTTTTCACTGGAACAATAATCAGGCAACAATTTTTCCGGTCGTTATTTATTATAAAGTTGGTAACAAACTTGAACATGAAAGTTTAGTAATTATTTCAGATTGTAATAATCACGATGCTGTTGCTGTTCATGTTTTCATCAAAATAATTACTGATTTTGTAAAAAGTCTTTCCGAACGTTGTCACAAGATTTATTATTTTTCTAATGGGGCTCCTCAACAAGTTAAAAACTTTAAAAACTTGTGAATTTATATTATCATAAAGATGATTTTGATATTCCTGCTGAATGGCTTTTTTTTGCGACTGCCCATGGCAAAGGCCCGTGTGATGGTATTGGTGGCATCCTCAAACGACTTACAGCAAGAGCAAGTCTCCAACTCGCGGTTAATAAACAAATAACGACACCTGTAGGTCTTTTTGAATGGACTTCTGATTCAGACAACTTGCCAAATATTATCGTCAATTTTTTACCAGAAGAGGATTATAATACAGCAGTTGATGATTTGAATTAACGATTTTTGAAAACAAAACCAATTGTAGGAACTCAACAATTACACTGTGTAATTCCCGACAAAAATGTTTGTTTGTGCGTTAAAAACTTTTCTAACTCGAATTAATTCAGAATTTGTTAAATATTTAAACGCCAAAGAAGAAATTAATAAATAATTTGTTGCATTATTTTTGAGTCATTAAATGTTAACTGCATCAATCATTAGTCCTAGTCATTATAATTGTAAATTCGGACAATATATGCAGAATATAATACCTTAAAATCATATAATTACATTAATTATATTATATAAATAACATTTATGAAAAAAAAAATTTTTGCATTTTTAAGAGGAAAAAACATTTTACGAGCTTAATACTGATTATTTTGGGTGAATGCACCTATTTTGTTACATCGGATTACTATAATGAAACGGTAAATTTACCGTAATAAGCTAATTTTATGCTAGTTTTTTGCTAGTTCCATGCGGGTGAATTAATGGTCAAATGTCGGTAAATTCACCGTGAGTTCACCCGCAGAAAAAAGTATTTTTCGGATCTTCAGTCGATGAATCAACAGTCAAAATTATTCCCAATGACACCTGATAAAGACCGCTAAATCACTTTATATAGACTAATGTTTGACTGATTTTTGACCGTGAATTGGCCATATTATAATCGTGGCGGTGAAACTGCTAGGGTAAATAATAAATTAATCTCATCTTTTTTTTTTTTTTGACATTATCTTAAAGTCATCCTTAACTCATGAAATAATTAGTTATTTGACGTTTTTTTTCTTTATGTCAAGTTGTTGACACTACTTATTGACCTATCAACATGGAAATAATTTGAAACTTGAGATTGAGAAACATTAATGTGTAGAAATTTGTATGTAAACAAGTAATCGAACGAATGAGAAAAAATTGATATTCTTATCTCATTATTCCTGGTTTTCATCGAAAATTAATATTTGTTCGAGTTATTTGATGTTAAAAACTATAATTGAAGTGAAGAAACAGACAAAATCATATTATGTGTTAAGCCTCATTTCAAGATTGGGTCCAAATAATAAAAAAAAAAAGATAAAATTAATTTTAATTTACTATTTTTTCGTTAAGCATTTAATATTCTATGATTCAAATTACAATGCAATATATCTGCATAACTTTACCTTAGTTAAAGTTGCAAAAAAAGGAAAAAAATTTTTTTTTGCAAATTCAAAAATTAATATTTCTGAAAAAACGAAAAACACCCTTCCAAAAATTTCAGGATCTTTTAAGATCAGTACAAGGTATCGAAGAAAAAATATTGAGCCAAAATCTTAACTGCGAACTTTATAATTTACGATTTTCAAAAATTCAAAATTTGGCATTTTTCATCATTTTTTTCCAAAATATCTTTTTTTTTAAGTCCTAAGTGTTCCTTTTTTAAACAAACAAAATGCTATTGGTGTATTTATAATAGCGTTCGAGATATTACAAAAACAAAGTATAAAAGACTGAAAAAATTGCAAAATTTTGAATTTGCATATCTTTCGAAAAAAAATTTTTCATTTTTTTTTCTTTGGCAGAACTTCTTTATATGATAAAAGAAAACATCTGACTTTTCTGATTTCTCTATTACCGAACATTATTAAAAATTTCAATGGTCGTGTCTGAAAACTAAATCAATAATAAATAACTACACCATTCTAACAAATATTAAGAACGTATATCAAGAATAAAGTGTTAATTCAAATCAGTTGTAGTGAAACTTATAAAATTAATCGAAAGACACAAACCAGGTATAATTTTGAAACATTACTTATTGTATTAAATAGATTCAAAGTCAAACATTGTATATAAATTGAAAATTTTAAACATTAATTTGATTCTTAAACAATGTATGTATTAAATTAAAGACTACAAATCTAATCCTTTAATCAAAACCTATCTTTCTTAATAAAGTAAGTCTCAAAAGTTCCCGGTCTATAGGTCTTAATTGACTTGGGCCGAATACTAATTAATTATATTAAAAAGTCTAAATTCTGGACGTAACAGTTGAAAATCCTTGAAAAAATATAATTATGTAAGATGGCATCCCAGTGTAGAATTACAAATTTGAGGTGTTTTTTTGGGTGCAATAAATAAAAAACAACAAATATTTTTACCATCAATTTCTTTAATAGACGTTCATTAATGTCTTGAAAATACAAGAAAAATAAAAAAAGTCAAAATATACAAAACTGAAAAAGTTATATGGTGTGGAACTGAGGAGTGCAAAAAAAAATGGCGCCCCAATCTTGTCACGATTGCAAGCTTTCTAATGATCTGAAACAAAAAAATAAAAAAGATTATTTATTTATATAAATTCTGCTATTGTACTAACTGAGAAAAATAGAAAAAATTTTCTTTTCTGCTAAATAGCGACTGTTTGAAAAAATGATACAGTTTTTTTAATTTTTTTGGAACTTTCTAATTTTTTTAAAAATAGTAAAAATTCTCATTTTGTTGTAATAATAGTTAGTACGATAGGGACATATATTGAGAAGACTCACACTAAATTTCGAGTAAGT
The DNA here is from genome assembly GCA_000956155.1 of Cotesia vestalis. Taxonomy (NCBI): domain Eukaryota; kingdom Metazoa; phylum Arthropoda; class Insecta; order Hymenoptera; family Braconidae; genus Cotesia; species Cotesia vestalis. The sequence goes on along the minus strand of JZSA01004012.1, from coordinate 16,333 downwards.
CAGTTTAACAGAACTTGAGAAATCATGACAAGCATTTTAAAAAATGTAGTCTCGAGAAAAACGCGTTTAAAGTTTTGGGTAATATTACGCTCGGTGTCAACCATAAAATGACATTTCTATAATTATATATTTACATTTCTTCAATCCGTGATTCCTGATCCATGCATGGAACCTTCCTCTTCTTAAAAAAAAGTGTTTTTCGTATTTCTTTCTTCTAAACGAGCAGTTCGGGCTTCCTTTGAGGCATTAGAAGTTCGGATTTCTGAACGATTAATCCGGCCATTATCTCGTTTAGTGGCAAACGCGTGAGCTTCTGGACCAATGTCCATCCCTATAAGACACATCTTTTGCAAAATCGGAATGAAACCTTCATTAAATACGGAAACTGCAATGAAAATTGCATTTTACTGCAATTTTAAAACCCAGTCCACGATGAGCTGTCCGAAAAAATTTAATTTCTTTCTTGCCGGGGTCTCGCTGGGGTCCAATGAGTACAGTGTACTCATAAAAGACGGCAGCACAGTCGCCGAGCGACAGCTGCCATCAACCCGGATTTGTTAAAACATGCCCAATATATACAAGTAAAAAGTGGATTATTATTATTACAAAAGTATAAGAGTATATACGCATTTACGACCGAAGGGGACCGCAGGTAGACAGATGATCTCTAACGTCTTTTGTTTGATTCGTTTCAGCCAAGCCAGTATTGAAGTCGTGTCACTAAAATGACAATATTTCTGGAAATTATTAAAATTTTGACTATTCCTTATAAGGACATCTTCTTGAAAGTTTAAACTTTGAAAATAAAAAAAAACCGATTTTTTCAAATTTTTACCCTAAAATACTCCCTTAATTAACTATTGAATTATATAAATATAAAGTTAGATTGAATTTGTTATTCATTTAATTTAGTAGAAAATTTTTTCTCAATGTTCTATTTGTCATTTTCAAATTAAATATGTACAACATATAAAATTATGTACATTGTCACATAAATAATAATGAACCTAAAATCGAAATTTTACGTTACAGACTACGAGTTGAACATATGGAACGGCAATTAGCAAATTTAACAGGACTTGTACAAAAAGCTCTCACCCAAAGTCCGCATTCCACTACGATTCAAGATTACTTACAAGTTTCTACCGACTGTGATTTATATTCTAGGAACCCAGGTATTCAGTTTTTGATATATAACTTCTTTTTGCTATAAATAATAAATAAATGGTACGTCTTCTTGTTATGATATCTATTCATCAAGTTCAAGTTTCGAATTTGGATATCGGTGGTTACACCTGTCTGATTGTATGTATTTGCCTCATTTCATAGGTTTCAGTGTAAAATTTCACAGGAAACAAAAAGATATTGGAGGGTCCAAATACTCCATAATAGTTTTTAACGCTAAAAAGTTTCACGATTATACAGTAAAGTATTGTAAAGAATAAATTTTTGCATCGTAGCTCCTAAACTTTTGTTGTTTTTAACATGCTCACCGTTCAGTCCAGGAGTTTACTACACAAAATATATTCTGGTCAATAAGTGGTTATTGGACCATTTTTTCTATGGGAATTCTCATGTGGAATTCTTACGTGCCTTAGTACCGAAAGTAATAACCAATTTACTTAAAAAAAGCCCTATTCGGCCTCACACGGCATGAAAATGTAGATTTAACCCGTCTAGTAGACCCCAGGTCAACTTTGAGGCGAATTTAAAGTTAGAAGAATATCTATAAATGAGACTCAGTGTGTCATCTGTTTCCGGTCGAAATCTATGCAATTTGTGATACGTCACAAAGGGTTCCATACTATTAGTCTCATTTTAAGCGACTTACCGAAATTCGTAACTTTAAAATTCATAATAAATGTAATTTTTAAAACTTGATCTAATATTGATTTTTTCTTTAAAATATATTGTTTTTCGAACAAAGTAGCGTCGATTTTTGTTCGATATCATAGAAATCAAAATTTCTGCGATTTTTTTTATAAAAAATTAGGAAAATGGTTCACCCTAAAGGCCATCCCTGTAACTTCTCGCTAATTCCATACCCGAGCGCTTACAATTGTATTTATGACATTTTTGAGATTTTTTAGCTCAAAATATAATTTATGTGATATTTTGAGCTCACTGAGTTCGGAAAGATAATATTTTGATGCATTTGAGCTCTCTCAGCTCAAAAGTCTGATAGAAGTTTCATAGAGCACTATTTTTGGATTTTTCAAATCGCAATAACTTTTGAATGGATCAACCGATTTCCACGCGGTTGGCGGCATTTGACGCAGTTTTATCATCCTCATAAGTGATTTTCAGGTTTTAATTGATCGAATCCGAAATTTCACGAACGAATCAACCGATTTTGACCGGACTAGCGGCGTTCGACGCGGTTTTTTAATGTTAAGAGCTGATTAGTTTTTGGAATCGATCAGTAAAGTTGTTTAAAAAGTTATTCCAGAGAGACAATTTTTCAAATATTTAGTTTTTGAGATGACTAAAACTCTAGCGAACGGAATTAGTTTGAATTTTCAGGAAATTAAAGGGCTTCGATACTTTTTGGATCGCCACTAAGTTGGTTCCGATTGGTGAAGCCGTTTCAAAGTTATAAGCAGTTCACACACACACACACACACACACACACACACACACACATACCACAAGAAGAAGGCAGAAATGATACGCATACTGCAAGGCAACTTGAATAGGTGCACTTTGGCGCAGGACCTGTTACGCCAGCGCGTCTTTGAAAGTACAATCGACATCTGTCATAGCAGCGATCTGGATAGCAAACTCGATAAAGGTCACTGTCAACAAGAACGGAAGCGGAGCAGGCTTCGTCTGGATTGAGACTCCCACGACCTACTTGATGAGTGTCTACTTTCCACCCAACGACGGGATGAGTACATTTCGCGACAAGTTGGCAAACATAGAAGACACCATCGGCAAGCTCGACGGCGATGTCATCGTAGCTAGTGATTTTAACGCCAAATCGACTAAATGGAGTGCTGACTTCTCTGACACCAGAGAAATAGAAGTAGCAGACTTCGCAGCATGACTTGACCTCATAGTGCTGAACACTGGTACTACTACAACCTTTAGAAGACCGGAGTACAAGGAATCCATCGTAGACATTCTGTTGATAACTCCAAAGATAGCCAACATAATTGAAGACCGGACTGTATCCGAAGAATACAGTGGCAGTGATCACCAGTATGTTGCGTTCAGAATTGGAATGGCATTTACTCCAGCTTCACAACGAGTTCTTCAACAGCGGAAGTGGAACGGTAAGAGGTTTGATCCAAAGGCATTGCGAGCGTCACTTGCACGGAGCTGGTCTATCCTACAGAACAATCCGACTCCGGATACCTGCAACGAGACGTTAAAGGCAGTGCTCAAAGTGATGAAGAAAATTGCTGATGCATGTGACATCTCAATGCCGCGACTGAAAAATCGGAGTTTTCACAGGCCGGCGTACTAGTGGATAACAGATATAGCAGAACTTCGCAAAAGATGCCATGAGCTACGTCGCCACGCAACGAGAAATGCAAAACGCTTCCTGAACTGAGACTTATATTCGAACATATACACGCAGGCCAAAAATACGTTAAGCAGAGCCATTAAAGCAAGTAAAGCGAGGTTGTGGAAAGAGATCTGTAACGATCTCGACAAGGACATCTAGGGTAAAGCCTACCAAATTGTTGCCAAACGACTTGGAAAGGCTTCACCAGAAGCACCGAAGTCGTCTGCCCTAATGGACATCATTGTAGCAGAGTTGCCCCCCAAACACCCGCCGCGGGAGAAGAAACCACGTTCAAAACGGCAAAGCAACATCCTTTACAATTGAGTAACTACAGGACGCGGCTAAGTCTCTCAAGACAGGAAAGGCACCTGGCCCTGGCATCCTGGCATCCGTGATCAAGACTGTAGCCCTGGAACACCCAGACATACTCCTGAACACCTACAATGCATGCTTGGAAACTGGCACGTTTCCCGCAGTCTCGAAGCGGCAGAGATTAGTTCTCTTAGACAAAGGTAAGGGAGCCCTCGTAACACCTTCGTCGTTTAGTCCACTCTGCATGCTGAACATTGCTGGAAAACTGCTCAAGAAGCTCATACAAGGGAGACTTCGCAACGACATCGACCGTGCTGGAGGCTTTGTAACCAACCAACATGGCTTCCGAAAAGGTCGATCGACAGTCGGAGAGATCGAGAAAGTCATAAAGACAGCAACACAAGCATGGTCTGGTAGCCTCAAAGCTTGTAAAGTATGTCTACTCTTCATACTAGACGGTAAAAACGCCTTTATCAGCACAAATTGGGGAGACATTTTAGATGCACTAGAGCACAAATTTGACGCGGAGCCAGAGAATCTGGCATTAGTCGACAGCTAACTTGAAGAAAGAAAGCTTATAGCTAAAACTACGAAAGGCCCACAAGAATACACCATAACAGCTGGCGTACCGCAAGGCTCAATAATGGGGCCTGATCTATGGAACGCGGACTACGACGATCTCCTAGAAATTCCGTTACCAAAGCAAGCAGAACAAACGGGCACTGCATACGACGTTGCGGCCACGATAATCGTAGACAGCATAGAAGAGGCCGAACTACTGGTTAGAGGAACCATTGATGCCGTGGAGACTTGGCTTGATAAACACCAGCTGAAACTCGCGAAGCACATAAACGAGATGGTCGTTCTGACACGTCAGAAATGGTTCCCAAAACCATTCGCTGTGGACATGTGAACAACACTGACGTCAACAAGGGTGCTACGCTATTTAGGGGCAATGATAGACGAGAAACCATCTTTTCGCGAACATCTTGACAATGCATGCAAGAAAGCCAGCAAGACAGTGTCTAGCCAAGCAAGATTTATGGCCAACACAACTAGCGTTTGAAAGAGTAAAACTCTATGACGCTAAAAATAGTGACGAAAACATGAAAGACGCAAGAACGAGAATAAAGACGGAAACATAGCAAGAGTGGCAGGATCGATGGACATCGGGAGAGACGGGCAGATCGACGGCGCACCTGATCCCAAACATCAACTTCTGTCTTTCTCAGAAGCACGGTGACACGGACTTCTTCCTCACACAGCTATTGACAGGACACGAACAGTTTAACGCCTACCTATTTAAGATGGGGCTGCACCGCACGTCGACTTGCAAATACTCCCCGAATGAAATCAACAACGCCAAACACACTTTCTTCGAGTGTGTACGGTGAAAGGACTACAGAAGCAGCACCGGAGAAATTATAGGCTCTACACTTTCCCCCGACAGCTTGATAGCCTGCATGCACAGAAAAAAAGGTAACTGGTCAGCTGTCGCAGCCTACGCGCAGCGCTTTCTAAAAGAAAATACTAGAAGAAAGGGACCAGTAACCAGAAGTAGGCGTCGTAAAACGCAACATGGACTGGATTGAAGTAATGCTAATGTGGTTCCGATCCAGTCATCTCCGAACTGTCACGATCGACAGTTAATCTTTATTATGTAATTGTTGTTTTGAAGATAACAATAGAAGTGTTTACTTTCTTTTATTATCGTGTACCTGAATATCTCGAGCGGTAAAGATATAGATACTTTATTGCTGCCCCTTTTACTATACGAATGTAATAGTGACTTAAAAGCGTGGCAATGGATATTGACTCGGGAACTTAAATTGTGAAAGTAAGCAGCAGGCGGTAATCACCTCTTGAGAGAAGTTTGTCTAATCTAAAATGGACTTGACTTTCTCCAATTTTAATACAACCAGGTTTAGTTTGAGAAATAGTTAATAATGATTCTCTTTTAACCCAATATATTAGAGAAGAAAATAATTGTTTCATACAAAATGTTTACAGTGGTAGTTTTGTTGATTACTTGATTCCTATATTATGAGTAAAGATATAAATGTTCTTACTTACTAACCCTTTGGGTTATTCTGAGGTGCCGTTTGAAATTATTACTTTATTGTGGTAAGATTCTCAAAACTTACAGATAGTTCAATATCTGAGTTAAGAGTCGGGCCGCAATAAATTGGATGTCTTCAAGTTTATGGTAACTTTGTGACCGGATCAGAGTGTACCAGGTAAACTAGAAGGGTCTTCTCTGACAGCGAGGAACCGGAGTACAAGTACTGGGCCAGCAGAACAAAACTTGAAACTGGGCACTACTAAGAGTAAACTTGGACTGATTAGTTGATGGGAATTCGGTCTTTTATATGATTTGTCCCATGTGATGATGCGATCTAAAAATTAGATCCGATCACTTTTCAAGGTTTGTTCCGGTTATGAAACTGTTACAATATGGTGTCATCTCTATTGCGATCGGGCCCAGTCTTTCCAAGAATTTTAGAAAGGCAACGCCTGATTTCGTTAAAAAACCAATAAAATTGTTTACGACTTCATGCTGGGTTATGAAATAAGTACTTGGTTTACGTGTTTGAGGAGTTTTTCATGATTTTAATTAATTCGTTCGTTACAGACCTATCTACGGGGAAGGAGAGAGGAGTTTTTTTTAGTGGGTAAAAATCCCACACTACTGGCTATCATCTTTCAATGATAGCAGTCTCTTTGGAAAATTTTTTTTACTTCTCTGTATGAAAACAGTATAGAATATACTATATAGGATATAAGTATAAATTTTAGAATATAAATATTGAACGAGATAAAAAAAAAAAAAAAAAAAAAACAATAACAAAATAACAAAAAGTTTATATAGGGTAAAAGACGTCCAAGCGGTTGGCGAAGCAGCCAGTGTGTAATTTTGCGCCAGCTTAGGAAAACACGACGGCCACCCGCGTGCCACTTGCGAATGCATATTTAAAAATAGAAGTGCACGGTATTTGTATTTATATATAAGTATATACATATATACTGTGAATTATGAGTGAAAAAATGTGGCAGAAGTGACCGAAGTTCTAGATCTATTGATGATGTTACCAAGGATACTTATGTTTGCTCACTACATTTTCTTGGAGAAAGTGGTCTAACTGAACAAAATCCTGCCCTTTCAAGCAATTAAGAATTACAACATATTGATAAATCAATCAATAAGGTCAGATATAAAATAAATTCGATTTTAATTTCAATTTATTTACCAGTATTAATACACGATTTAGTCGTGTCCCATAAAGTTGAGAAAACAGTATAGAATATACTATATAGGATATAAGTATAAATTTTAGAATATAAATATTGAACGAGATAAAAAATAATAACAAAAAAAAACAATAACAAAAAAGTAAATGTAAACATAGGTGAAATATTTATGCTTATCCCGAGGCAAAAATCCCTTCCTCCCTATACCAGACAGTTAACTTTTCCCTAATATATTTTTTTTTCTGTTAGATTCTTTAAGCTAAATTGCAACTCATTAAAATATTTGATAGCATTGCAATAGGCATTCTTTTTACTGATTTCTTTGTATATCTTAGGTAATGTAATCAATTTATATCTAATATTAGACTTATTATTTCTACATACGGCCTATCAAACAGATGAAGCTATCGAACATACGAAGCTATCAAACAGATGAACAAAATGTAGGTTTGCTCGTTAAATGAGCTCTCTCGCGCGTGAATGAACAATACGTGTCCTCCTATTTGTAAATATTTTCCCCCTTATTATCGGAAAATGGAAATAGAAAAAGGAAGTAAGACAGGATTAGACAAGCGAGCAAGAAGAAATCAGTTACAGTAATTATTTAAAGAAATAGATTAAAAAGTATGAAATAAGAAGCAAAGAATTTCTAAACAGAGAATTTATTCAATGTAAGGCCTAAGAGGTTTAGATTACAGAGATCCTCCGAGGGCCGACTTAATTATATATCTAGGTAATAAAATAAATCCTTTGTGGAATTCTTGATTTGATTACAATCTGCTTTCTGATATGATCTACAATAATCATGCGCTTGGCAATAACAATAGTCGTGTTAAAAATAATAATTTTAGTAACAACCCTGATTAAAAAAAAGTATTGAAAATCTTTCATAATTTTCAGAATATTAATAATTAAATTAAAAACTATTATATTCGATTCAAATCTTTATGAATTGAATCATTTCCAAATCGCATGATAGTATTAAAAAGTATTGGATTGAATTCACACTTTAACTACTTGAATCAAAATTAAATATTCAAAAAAATTTCAAAGTATTTAATTCTTTTTCATTTTAATTAATTAAAACAGTATTCAAAAGTATTGAAAAGTACTCAAACTTTTATTATTTGAATTCATTTCAATTTTCTGTAGAAGTTGTGGAAAATTTTGAGCATCTATGGATGTGTTGCATCTCTGGTTACCCTATGTGAACATCAACGCAGTACAAATCCCACAACGTAAACTGTTTAGTCTACTGGGCTGCGTTGAAGTTCCAGAAATTTCTTATCTTGAGGTATTTCCGTTTCGAAATACCTCGGATAATGATTAATTAATTAAAATATTAATTAATTGATTTTAAATTAAATTTAAAATTTCCGAGAACGTAACAGATGATTCAGAATTGTGAAAGTGATGTAATACGATTACCAATAACGAAAATTCAAAATAAGATGATTTATATAGCTATAAAAGCATTATCATGCTCAGAAGAAAATAAAGATTATCTGAGTGTTCAACCTAATACGTTTGAAGTGCAGTAGAAAAAAAAACAGTTAAAATTAAAACTTTTGATTTGATTTATGAACATTTGTACGGTAGAATCACATATAAATTAGCCATACTTTTTTATATTTGCATGCCCGGGAAAAAATGATCAGACCTGACCATGCCTGTTCATGTATGATCAGGCCTAAAATTAGACCTGATCAGGCCTGTTCATGTATGACCAGACCTGAAATTAGACCTGATCAGACCTGTTCATGCCTGCTCATGTCTAATTTTTCTTTTAGTTCTATTTTTAAAATTAATTTGTTCCGTATGACGCATCAATTTCTATCCCCTTATTAATTTTAAATGTACAACTTTCATTAAAAATATCGGCTTAAGCATAAAGTTTTTGATATCCAAAACCAGGCCTGTCCATGCCTGTTCATATCTGAAGCGTTAAATACCTCAGGCCTGTTCATCCCGGGAAAAAATGATCAGACCTGACCATGCCTGTTCATGTATGATCAGGCCTGAAATTGGACCTGATCAGGCCTGAAATTAGACCTGATCAGACCTGTTCATGCCTGCTCATGTCTAATTCTTCTTTTAGTTCTATTTTTAAAATTAATTTGTTCCGTATGACGCATCAATTTCTATCCCCTTATTAATTTTAAATGTACAACTTTCATTAAAAATATCGGCTTAAGCATAAAGTTTTTGATATCCAAAATAGATCAGTTGATATCGATAGGCGATAAGTCCTTTCAAGGTGTCTGTTATTATCTTAAGCTACGCCTTGGTTCATTGCTGTAGTATGAAAGATCGCTGAATTGTAGAACACACAGATAATTCTTAGTTACCTATACGTTTTGAATAAAGAAAAAACTTTTAATTAAAAGAAAACAACAAAATTATAATTTTGGAATAAACCTTAAAGAAATTTTTTTTTATTACTGTGCATAGAGCCACATGTTAATGGAGCAAAAAAAATACATAGCTATTTAAAACAAATAACTCTGCTATATAATAAATTATCAATAATTAATAAACTAGGCATAGTTATCTTCCTTAACTGTAAAGAGTATTCTTCGATATTTATCAAATACTAGTGAATCTACGAATATGTATTATTTTTGTATTAAAAAAAAGGAAATAAATAAAAAGTATTAAGAAAGTTCAATATTCCTCAATATTTATCAATTATTAATATAGTAAGAAAATTAGCATTATTTTTGTATTGAAAATAACTAAAAAGTATTGATAATTTTACAGTACTCTTTCATATTTATTAATTCCACGGGCGTCCAAAAATTATGTATTATTTTTGTATTGGAAATCATTAAAAAGTATACCCGGGAAAAAATGATCAGGACTGATCAGACCTGTTCATATCTGACCAGGCCAGGAATTAGACCTAATCAGGCCTGTTCATGTATGATCAGGCCTGAAATTATACCTGATCAGACCTGTTCATGTCTGCTCATGCCTGTTCATGTCTGAAGCATTAAATACGCTCAGACCTGATCAGACCTGTCCATGCCTGTTCATGCCTGTTCATACCTGCTCATGCCTGTTCATGTCTGAAGCGTTAAATACGCTCAGGCCTGATCAGACCTGTCCTTGCCTGTTCATGCCTGTTCATGTCTGAAGCATTAAATACGCTCAGACCTGATCAGACCTGTCCATGCCTGTTCATGCCTGTTCATGTCTGAAGCGTTAAATACGCTCAGGCCTGATCAGACCTGTCCTTGCCTGTTCATGCCTGTTCATGTCTGAAGCATTAAATACGCTCAGACCTGATCAGACCTGTCCATGCCTGTTCATGTCTGAAGGGTTAAATACCTCAGGCCTGACTAGGCCTGTCCATGCCTGATCAGATCTGTTCATGTCTGAAGTGTTAAATACGCCCAGGCCTGATCAGGCATGGTCATTTTTCATGTCTGATCAGGCCTGAAGACTCATGCCTGTTCATGCCTGATCAGGTCTGATCATTTTTTCCCGGGTAAAGAAAGTTCAACATTCGTCAATAGATATCAATCACTGGTGCTGTTATAAAATTAGCAATATTTTTATATTGAAAATAATTAAGTATTGAAGATTTTCAGTACTTTCTAATATTTATTAATTTCTAGGGAGTCCTTATAGTATGTACCATTTTTGTATTGAAAATGATTGAAAAGGATTAAGAAAGTTCAGTACTATTCAATATATATCAATCACTAGTGCAGTCAGAAAATTAGCATTATTTTTGTATTGAAAAATACTCAAATAATTAAATGTATCTCAATATTTATCAATTCTTGGCGAGACCGAAAATAATTCTTCATTTTTCGATTAAATTAAATTGAAAAATATTCCACATTTTGTATTTATTTTAGAATTTTTCAATCAGGGGCTAAGTCAAAAATTAAGTAAGATTTCTGAATTGATATTAATTGGAAAAAACAGAAATTATTTTATTCATTTCAATTTTTTTGTATTCTTCCCGAAAACCGAAATTCAAAAATTATTTTCGAATTAAACTGAATTAAAATGGATTCATTTGGTGAATTCAATGGATTGAAATATATTAAAATTTGTCATTTTGAATTAATTTTCAATACTTTTTTTTAATCAGGGAATCGAAATTCAACAGTATAGAATGTGAATCATATGCAAATACAATATATATATATACATATATATATATACATAATAACTGACATTTATCAATACTATCGATAAGTCATGCTCAACTCATAATATTCATGACAACAATCGACCTTTCCTAATAATAATAATAACAACAAATTGTGCATAAGTAAATATCGTATTACCACTTGAAATCTACAATATTAATTAGTACTTAGGTTCGGAGCAACAATCTCCAAGACAATCTAATTTATAACAACTTTTTGGCATTACTATTCATAAACCATGCAAACTTAATGATTGTTTTATTATTCGATATGTACGAATATTAAGCGATAATAACGTTCGAAATATTAATCATAGTCGCACAGAAATAATAATCATAATAAACTTAAACGCAATCTAATTTTCTATTCGCGCAAATACGCAATAAATCGACATGAGTCACGGGATGCGAATGGGATGTCAACCTCCGCGAGATTTCCCTGAGAGGTTATTTTAATTTCGATCAATAACTCAACTCACGTTTACTTCAAATTAAATTTAACATGAAAAATTCACCACGTGCCAACCACGTGGTGAAAATGGCGGCCTCTCACAGCAAACCGACGCCGGTTCACGCCCGGGAGGTTCTCAGTAATTTTGCCGGTGGAATAATGTCCAAGGACTTACCAAAATGTGTCAGATCAATCTGCCAAGGATTCACGAAATTTGTCTATTAAACAAATTGGTTGATTGTAGAAAATCTCTTGAAAACGAAACAGACTTGAACACACTAGTGTAAGCACGTGCAAATCACCATCGTGACTGACTATATATTTTGCCGGCAGCATGCTGCCAGCTGGAGCTACCGAGCTGCCCTCATGAGGGACTTTCCGTCACCTCGGGCTACCAGCGGTGCTGTTGAAAATTCAAACTTCCACAAATACTGAGCAGTTCCCTCCCTGGGACGTGAACCGGGCCAGCATCCGCGAGTAAGAAGGCTTTTAATAATGAGTGCAAGTATTATTTAAATAATCGATTGACAATTGAGAATTAAACGTGAGTTTTATAAAAATAAATTTGAGCCAAGCGTCAGGCTCGTCTGCTCCGGACTGAGAGCCTCGGGCGTTCTCAGGCCTGTCGGCCGCTCACTTGGGCCCTATCCAATTAAAAATGAAACAATAAACTAAAATCAAGAAATAAATTAAATTTTCTATATTAAACCTCGCGTTGGACTCCCGCTGATTTTAATCGCTGGCGAGCATCACAACCGCATTATGGACCAGAAATAAAATAAAACGAATATTATGACTTAAAACTAAGTCTTAATTATACAAAATTTTTATTATTTGCTCGGGAGGTGCCGCCGCCTGGCAGAGCCTCTGACACCAACGTATTCAAGTCCGGCGGGAAATTCCACAGTGAATAAACACTGTGACAAAGTCTGGATTAATTTTACAAGGAATTATTTCAGTTCGTTAATTCATGATTTCGGTGTCACGTGAAAAATGGATCTCTGATAATTGAGTTTAAGTAAAATCAGTTAATTTTGTGTGAATTAAAATCAGTAAAATATTCCAGTAAGAAGTTTTAGTAAAATAATGAGAAGTAAAAATTAGTTAAAATCAACATGAATAATTTGGAACAAATTTTGATTGTGTAAAATAAAATAAAAGTAAAATTAGAATCAGAAAATAATTGTTAAAATGGTCATGAAAATTATTCAGTTAAAAGCATAAAATAAATCACTTAGAAATCTTGCTTGGAAGAAAAATCGACAAAAGTTGGGAAAGTATCAGCTATCTTGTCTCGCACTAAGACGCTGAGTAAAGGATATACAAGGTCAAGACTAAAATCTCAATGCGTTATAAGATAAAATATAATCCCCAAAATCAAAGTAAAATAAATTTTAAGTTTTAAGCAACTTAAAGAAAGTGAAATAAAAAATTTACACAAAATCAAATAAACTCAGTTATTCAGAGACAAATTAAACAATGTGGTCAAAAGAATAAAATAAATTTAATTGAGACGTTCTTAATCAATAAAAATAAGTTCTTTATTAAATAAATAAATGCGATAACTCTGACTAAATAATTGGGACAAATTAAAACAAATAAAATGAAATAATTTATAGATTTCAGCAAAAGTGAATTCAGATAAAACAATTAATAAACTGAAACTTAATCAATTAGAATTAAAACTAATTTAAGTAAAATCATATTATAAAATTTTGGCGAAAATGAAATCAACAAAAGTAAAATCAATTTGTAAGATACTACGACGTAGCGAACACATTGTCGGCAGATTATTAAGACCTCTGTCGTCAGATTTTAAATCTATTAATACAAGATACGAAGACCTTTTGTTATTAAATATTTGTTGTTGTATTATTAAGACCACGGCAGTAGATTAGTTAAGGATTGTAAATAGTAAATTAATTCAGTTAAGAATTGGGATTAGGAATGAATTGAAAATTTTGGATTTAGCAAATTAGTTAATCGGATTTTAATTTGAAAAATTTAGTAAATAAAATTTGGGAAGAAAATTAATCTGTAAGATTACGGGAATATTAATAAATGTATTTGGATTATAATAATTATATTATGATTATATAATTACACTATGATAGGGAACCGTGTATAGACGCCCAGGGGGGGGGGTACACGAAAATACGTTAGAAACCGCGGTATGGTCGCTCCATATGAGGGTACTGTCGGGAATAGGAACTATGATAGGAAACCGTCGTATATGCGGGAATAGGACTTAGAATTAAGTGTTAATTAATTCTAAGGGGATTATTATTGTGAATGGGGTTGGTTAAATAAAATTTCTTGTTAAATGAATTTCTGTGATAATTTTTGTTTCCTTCCTAGCAATCTCTCACGACTCTGTAGAACTTACTCCATGCTCGGGTCCAGTCTCTGGATACTGTGTCTAAAAATCCAGTGGCACCCTATCTAAATAAAGGGGTGACCAAAGAAAATGAGCAGAACAGATAGATCTAGTTTCATTCCGTTTCAATAGGATGGCTTTGTAGTAGCAACTATATTTTCTTTTAGGCTCTGTACTTAAGAAGAAATTTCTTCTCTTACAGTTTCAGTAACTATTGATGATATTGATTCATTTATCACCGACTTTATTTCATCATTTATCTGATGCGACACTGTATTAAAAATGTCCTGTTTTAAATTTTAAATCTGGTTATACTAATGTTCAATCACGTATTCTTGTCGATCCGTTAATGATCGATCCTTGTGTTATATGTCTCCCATTTAGTAGCTATGAGTAAGCTGTTTTCATTCTATTGTATTGGGCTATAACATCAACTATAGCAGATACTATTTGTAGTTTTTGTGTGGATCCTCTTGTATTGGCAAAAATATTCTCTATGTCTTCATGGTGATATCTCACTTTGAGGTCCATTTGATTAACATCTTCAAGACTCAGAAGAGGTCCTGCAAAAAATCTTTTTGGTGGGGACTTTCCTTCCCGTTTTCTATTGTCATTATTTTTCGCATCCAACTCGTACCTGGAGTTTGTAGTAGACCCTGAGTGGGAATTGTGTGTATAGTAACATTCATTTTATCACTTCGGGTATCACTTCTATGTTATCATGTAAAAGATGACCCAGTAGATACAGCTACTTACCTGGAGATATTTGCACTTACAATGTTCTATAACCAAATTAACCTCTTTTAACAATTTTTGTTTTGCATAAAAAATTTCACCAATTTACTGTTGTCATTAAGATTTTTATATCACATATTACCCTCAGAGTTGTTATCACATCATCAACTTAGCCACGAAAAGTTTTATTACACTTTAGTTTATTAGAAAACCCATAATAGCGGAGCACATAAAAACGCGGTGCTACTCGTGCAACATATTATACTATAACAACAAATTATACAGTTATATTATTTTCGGAGTTATAACCTCAAACCTGTTTATAGGTGCTCAAAGCAAGAACCAGCTTATCTGAAAAATACAACAGAGTTGATATGGAAAAAGCAAATAGATCAGAATATAGAAAAATATATGGTTTTCTACCAGATGCGGAGGTACACTGTGAATAACAAAAAATTATTAAAATGTATTATTCTTAATGAAAAATTTTCTTTTTTTTTACAGGCATCAGTGTATCATAAATAGGTTTACAACGTATTTGATGATAATACTTGTTTTTTTGAACAAATATTACCAGATCAAACGTCAGACATGATTATGATCAGGGCCAGGGACTTCGTAGGGAAGGGGAAATACTAATACATATAGAAAAAAAAAAAGAGCAATACGTGTTCGTGGCAATATTAGGTAATTGCCAAAGTTCAGACTTATCAATGACAAAATTCAGATGTCATCGAGAACTGTCAAAATTAAATGTGAAACATCTCACCTTGTTATACAATGAATATAGGTGACATTCAGGGATTAAAAAAATTTTTTTTTTAATTATTTTATAAAATCAAATTATTCTCAGACTTTCAAGTAATTCGATCTTTAACTCGCCAACATAAATTTTAATATGACAAAATATGACCTGTATCGATGGATATATATATATATAAATTTTGCATTGGATTAATTCTTTTATATTATTTTTTTACAAAAAAAAAAAAATTTTTAAACTAAACATAAGACAAAACTCAAGACAAGGATTAAATGATAATTCCGGATTTTACAATTTTTGAGGAAAACTTACGACTGATTACTGTGAAATCAGGGCTTAATACTGTGAATTTTCAGGAATACGGTGAATCACTTTAAACACAGTGATGCCGAGTAAAATTTCCGTTATATTCCAGTGATTTACAGCAAATAATTTTTGTTTTACCGTATTATCGTAATTTTATCATGCTCGAGATCTTACTGGTGATCTCGCTAGCAGTCATGCTCGGAATCTTGAAGGCAATTGCGCTGACAATCTCGCTCGTAATCTTGCTGACAGTCATGCTCGCGATCTTGGTGGCAGTCATGCTCATTACCTTGGTGACGATCATTCAAGCGATTTCACTGGCAGCCCTGCTCGCGATCTCGCTCGCGGTCGTGCTCGTAATCTCGCTCGCGGTCGTGCTCGCGGTCGTATTCATGATCTCGCTCGTTATCTCACTCATGATCTCGCTCATGATCTTGCTCGCAGTCGCGCTCGTAATCTCGCTC
>JZSA01004011.1:0-17155 GCA_000956155.1 Cotesia vestalis | reverse complement strand
TTTTTTTGTCAGGCATTCTTTCGTTGCGTTCGGAAATTCATTTGTGTACTCCTTTATTACGTGGAGAAGATACTGCTTTTGACTCTCATCCTTAGCAAGAACATTGACGTAGTCCTGAGTCAATTGTACAGCTCGTTCGGCTATATCGTTAACTACTTTAATATTTTTAACAATTTCCAATCCTTTTAGGTAATTGTCATTTTCATACCAGGTTTCTACTTCTGTTTCCAAAAAGTATTCGCTGATACCAAATCTTTTAAAAAAACCTAAAGTATGACAATTGACAAAATAATCAATTTCTTTAGTTTGTAAATTCTTAATATCATAGTCATTGTTAATGAAATATTTCTTTGGACATCCAAATTCATAGGTGGTATCCAATTTCAAAGCTCTGATCATTTTGCGTTTAATATGTACTGATATATTCTCATCAAAAAACGCAAACGCAACAACTTCTGGGCTCAAGTACCAGAAATGATTCGTTATTTTTTTTAAAACTGCTTCAGACACACCTTTATCGACAGTTCTATAAGCATAAACAGTTTTCACAAATTGTAAATCCTGGTTTGGAGCGGCTACAGCCAGAGGTGCTGTAAACCAAAATCGCACATATACGAACACCACGAATAAACAAACGTCTAATAAACTTTTTTCTTCTTCTTTCGTTAGCTCAAAAACATCACGAAAAATGTAAATTTTCAATGAGTAAATCGCTTTCGCCATCCAACGAGCGTGGTGGAAAGCACCTGGCTTAGAAAAATTTACTTTTTGATGTTCAACGGTACCAAGAAAAATTCGGGACAGTTCAAGAAGTTCTTTGTAATCATCCCGAGGCAAAACAGTGCCTAGTATATTTTTGATGGTGTAATCAGTATCATCGACTTGGCTAATCAATTTTTTATGAATCTTGTTTCCCTCTAATCCGTCTTTAAATTTACTTTTGTCTATTGTACTCCAGCAACTTTGAAATTTTTTGAACAGTGGGACATTTGGTCCAGTAGTACCTGGTAATTTTAGAGTGAAAACACTTGTCAGAACAAGTTCATAAATGTGATGTCGACATGGTAACCACAATAAATCGGTTTCTAGCATTTGTTCCAATAGTACAGCGGCTCCACTATTACAGCCAAGATTAGACGCGGTTGTATCACAACACAATCCTTTGATTGATTCTGTTAAACTCCAATCATGGAGCACACTATAAATTTCCTCGGCTTGAGTAATTCCCTTTCCGTTAGGTAAAGCAGGTACACTTAAGAGTTTTTCAATTCCACTATTACTGATTAATATAGGTACTCTATCCATTTGCTTACAAGATATACTATCTGGTATGAGTTTACCGTCCCAGTGAAGAATCGCTGCAGTAAGCTGTACGTCACCAAATAACTTTTTTATTTTTATAGCTTTCTGTTCTCGAATTTTTTTGCGCTGTTCATTAAAAGATGTTTTGTTTAAAATTAAACTGTTGACGTCAAATTGGAGCGCTTCAGATATTGCGGATATAATCCGGACCGAATTTCTATACGATACTTTACAATTATCCAAAGTGGCTACGACATTTTCAGTCATAATATTAATAACTCCTCTCTCATTTTTCCGATTGTAGTATCGTCCACCTACTTCAAATTCTGATCTTTGACTGGGTGGTGATGAAGAACTAATCATTTCCCCACTGGACATAATTCCTTCTGAACTAATTGAACTTGATGGCAAATAATTATCTAAAAAGAAAATAAATTTTATTTCTCGTTTTTTACAGTTAACAAATATTTCAAAGTAAAAATTAATATAAATTTAATACTTGAAATTTTCCTCGTTAACTCAACGTTATCTGACTCGTGTTCTATACTCTGAGTTATTGTTTTAATTTCTTGACAAGTTGATAGTTTTATAAAGGAATTATCATTTTCTGAAAGTGGAATCTTTGAAGTTGATGGCTCATTGAAGTGATCAACATTAACAAGTAGATTTTCTGAAATAAAGAATGGATTGAAAATTTAATCAGAAAAAATAAAGTCAATTATTCAATTATTCTATAAAAATTTATGAATCAAATGAATATTTTTTTAACTTACCGGACAACTCGTTTGGACGACTTTGCTGATTGGCCGAAAAATTCAGGTGCAAATTTCTATCTGATCGTTGATCAATCAAAAAATTTTTTATTTCATTGCTGACCATTTCAAAAATTCGACTATGAGCAATATCAAAAAGTTGTTCCAATTTAAGAAAAAACTCTTGCTCTTTCTGATGATTTGATGGTATGCCAGCATTTTTATGTACCATTCTGTACTCTTCATGCAAACTTTCCAATTTTTTTATACATCGTTTGTCATCTAGTATAAAAATCCCAGCAAACACCCAAAATTTTTTCACTTTTTCAATTGTTATTTTACAGCCTTCATAAACTGTTGTTTTCATGTTCTTAGTGCAATGAAATAATAACCTCAAAACTTGTTTGTTAGTGGGTAATTTATTTCCACTTATATCATTTGTTAGATTATCTAGCAAAAACATTGGTTTTCGTAAATTTAAATCCATGACAAAAATTTTTTTATTCAAAAACTCAAAATTTTTAAGATTAGAAAAAAAGTCTTAAAATATATTACTTTCACTTTTCCTTATTAAGGAAATTAAATTTACAAATTTAATATTTACCAAATATTATATTTTCAAATTGTTATCATGGATATTATGACAACATATTTTAAGTAACTTTATAACATTCTTCAAATGACCACGATAACTAAACTAGAGATACTACGTGAAAATTCAGACCATTATTTATTTTTAATTAGCTACAGTTTGTTGAGCGCCCACGTGACCGATATAGTGCAGCTCATATGTTGGTAATTATCATGTGATGGGTTTTAATTTATGCTAAAAATATTACAATTGGTACTTATGATCTCTCTATTACCTACTTAAACTAAAGTAATGAACAGTTCAAAAATTTTTAATCGAATATCAAATAGTTTTTCTAGTACAAATGGTAAAAGTATGAAAATTATTGATGACTTATGGCTTAAAAGTTTTATGAAACTGATGATAAGAGCGTCTGATAACAAATTTAGCGTTGAATATTGAATGGTAAGTAACTTAAACAAAATTATTGAAAAATATGATGAAAATAATTTTGGACCTACTAAAAACGTTTAAAAAAAATTTTTGACCCCTATCTGAGAATTTTTTAATCTAAAGTGACCATACCGGAAGCAGAATCAACGATATTTAATGAATTATTGAGTATAATGAGCGAGTAAAAAAATAATTTCCAAAAAAAGAAAAATTCCCATGTTATTTAAATGGAAAAAGTATCGTGATTTAGGCAGGGTTAAATGGCATCGAAAAAAATTATTTCTTTTTTTAAAGTTGTTTTTGGGTCGAAAACAAATGATTTTGACGATACCCAAGTGGATTAAGCCAACTTGGTAAATAACGGACACCATTATATATATATATATATATATATATATATATATATATATATATATATATATATATATATATATATATATATATATATATATATATGTGTGTGTTTGGGCATTTCCTGAGATATTTTGGGGGGAGAAGATTTATTCGATTTTCATAGAATTTTTAACAGCAGATTTAATTGGGCACTTCCGGCCAAATTTTGAATTTTGAGCGGAAATGCCCAAACTAAGCTTCTGCTAAAAAATTCTATGAAAATCGAATAAATTCCCTCCCCTCAAAATATCGCAGAAAATGCCCAAACACAGCCCCTGTTAAAAGCGGAACTCAAAATTCCAATTTTAAAAGGTCCTCCAAGGAAGTTACATTTTGGCACACCATAATATATATATATTAGGGTGTTTCAAAAAAAGACAAATTTTTTTTTCTTTTGGTGTCTAAAAATTGATAGTATACCTAAAAACAAAAATTTTGGCGCCCATGTGAGCTCTTAATATCAATAGTAAGATTTGCCTGTATCCATTTCTTTATTTTCCATTTAAATAACACCGGAAAAATTTTTTTTAATTTTTTAATTTTTATTACTTTAGAACGGTTCATCGTAACAACAATCTGAAAAATGATATTTGTAGAAAATTTTACGCTCTACAAAAAACGTCTGAAGACCAAAGTTCCTCAGATTAACGGCTTCAAAGATATCCGCGGTCAAAGATAACACTAATAAAAAATTTATAATATTTTCCAATAAAACTACAAAAAAAATATCATATGCTATATTTTTATTATTTTTTATGTTGAATTACTTCAATTCCGTTAACCTGAGACTGTAAACTTTTTTTTTTACTAATTAATTCAATACTTAACTCACGAAATGCATTAATATACAAATATAAACGTTAAAAATATCTTATAAATGATTTTTTGGTCTCTTTTATAACAAATTTCTTTTTTTCTTAACTAAATATTAAGAAATTTAATTGAACAATTAATTCTTTATAACAAAAAACAATATCTACAACTTGTTACAACAATTTTTCAACTTGAAAATATTACAGTTTTATAAAATTACTTTTATTGCAATTAGGATATTGTTTTCTATGTTCTGTCGATAGTGATTGATATACTTTCTTTAACTGAAAAATTTTTCGTATCGAGATAATAAAATAAAAGCGACATAACCTCTTTCAGAGAGTGTAATTTTTTTCCAACTAATTCACTTAACACATCACCAATCAAGTACACTGTTTTCTCCATTATGGTCACAAAATTTATAACTACCCAGTGAACACAATTATGTCAAACTGACGTCAGAATGACGTCATGCTACGTCATGATTTACGTAAGATGTAAGTCATATATGACTCATAATTTCCCACTTCCTGACGTAAGATTCTTACGTAATATGTATGACGTACCCATGATGTAAGTGTGACGCTTGTATGACATTTATGACATTTATATGACGTAATTATGACGTCTTTATAATATATGACTGATACCAAAATTAATTACACGGAAGAAAATTTTTTGAAAAAAAAAAATAAAATTTAATTATGCGTTTTTGGGATCGAATAACAATTCTGAGACTGATTACATGTTGAGGAAGAAGATTTGGAGTTGAAAAATCTCGGCGTATGCTGGGCTTGAACTCGGGTCCATAAAGTTCGAAGTCTTGAATGCTGCTCACTTGTCTGCACCACGGTTGATACTAAATGCGCTTGTTTAAATCTATATGAATTAAAGAGTTGAAAAGGATTAAGTTTATAAGTTTTTATCAAGTATCATTAAGATTAATGATGAGATTGCATAGAAATTGATGAATTTTTTCTAAATTTTATAAAATTTCAGAATTTCCGTAAATTAATCTTCGATTGGTCATAAGAACGTTATAACGATGTCATATTAACGTCATAAATTCAGAAAGTTAAAATAAAATGTTTAGATTGTCAAATTAAACGTAAAATGCCAGTTAAAGTTGAAAAATATTTCCTTAATTCAAGAAAATTCATAAAATATAATTAAAGAGAATTACATTACTTTCATAAAAGCACTTCTTTTGCAAAGCCCGTTTGTCTTCAACTATTAATATTTCAGCTACCAATAATCGCACAGCAAATTATGAGACATTTTCGGAAGCTGGAATGAATTTCCTATGGGGACCTATTAAGTCAAGAAACGAAAAAATTTTTTTTGCTCGACGGGCAGATAGCGTCAAATTTCGGCCCGCTGCGCTAAACGAAATTGCCACTTTCTGCCTTCGTCGAGCAAAAAAATAGCATACACTCCTCGGGAAGTAAATAAGAAAGCCTCAGATCACATGTTTGTTGACCTCGGCTTCGCCTTGGCCAACAATTACAGGTGATCTGAGACATTTCTTACTTTACTTCCCTCGGTGTGTAATATACTATTCTAACCCTCTGAGACGAAAAAAAAAGAAATTAAAAATTTTGAAAAAGTTTTTCTTCAAGCCATTTTTAGCCAAAATTTTTTGTCAGGAAATCTAAAAACTAGAATTATGAAGCTTTAAAGCCTTAATACGCATCATAAATTTTCTATCAGTGTACTCATCAGGTCAAAAGTGAGTTTTGCAGCACAATCGTTCTCAAGAATTTGATTTTATCAAAGCTGATACTAATCTGTGAAATAATTATTTTTTACTTGTTCAAGGAGTACCCCGTTTTGCTCGCAAAAATAAAAAATCTTGTTCTAAACGGCAGTTTGAAATTAGTGGTATTTATTTTGAACAGAATAAAAATGAAGACGATTTACGGTATTTGAGTCCCCAAAAACTTGATATTTGCTGAGGTATTTCCCGTTTTGTCCTCCCCCTTTCCCCATACTTTTTTTAAATACATTTTTTACTGCTTGATTCCAACGAATCTATTATGGAAAACCATTACTCCAGAGTTACATCAATATCATCTCAAACCATAACTTAACACTGACTTATCCTGATCAAAAAAAAAAAGAATTGAAAAGTATTGGTTTTTTCATAAATGGTATCTATTATCTTCAATACTTATTTTTTTAACAGGGTATAAAGATGATTTCAAAATGACATCAGCCTTACATACGATTATGACTTTTTACTAATGTAAAAATAAGATTTTAGAGTTACATCATTATTAGGTACAATCAGAACTTTTCAGTGATCTAAAAAGATGACTTCAAAGTTATGTCAATATTACGTACAATTGTGACTTTTTACTGATGTAAAATAGAGACTTGAGTCACATCAATATTATGTGGAATCGTGACTTACCAGTGACGTAAATGTATAACTTGAAAGTTACATCAGTATTACGTAAAACCGTGACTTACCAGTGACGTAAATGTATGATGGTAAAGTTTCGTCATTATGACTTACAATAATGACTTTAATATTACATAACATTTTTTATATCACAATGATGTAAAAATGACATCACAGGTTTTGACATCATAATAAGATCATAGGGAAGGTCAGTTTTATGTCAAACTTATGTTAAAATCTTGTGACATTCCTATGACATTCGACTGACGTCAGATGAAATTCATGTGTTCACTGGGATCGGTCAAGCCGTTCAAAAGGTCTGAGGTGGTTACACACACACACACATACATACATACATACATACATACATACATACATACATACATACATACATACATACATACATACATACATACATACATACATACATACATACATACATACATACATACATACATACATACATA
Source organism: Cotesia vestalis (assembly GCA_000956155.1). Taxonomy (NCBI): domain Eukaryota; kingdom Metazoa; phylum Arthropoda; class Insecta; order Hymenoptera; family Braconidae; genus Cotesia; species Cotesia vestalis. The sequence goes on along the minus strand of JZSA01004011.1, from coordinate 10,000 downwards.
CATACATACATACATACATACATACATACATACATACATACATACATACATACATACATACATACATACATACATACACACATACATACATACACACACCCCCGCGCGCGCGCGCGCGTGCATACGGACATAGAGATATCGTCGTGAAAATGGTCGGAATCGCTTTCTAGGACCTCATAATGTGGAGATCTGATGAAAACTGTTGTTTATATTATGTGGAAGGATGGTGCACAGTAAAGATAGACAAAATATTAGGTGCGTTCAGTTCAATGTATTTAAAAAGACTGACTCATAGGTAGTATAACAAGATTAAAGAAAAGTTTGATTACAGGTATATGTGTATGTGTGTGTATCTTAAAAAGTATATTCGTATAAGTAAATAATAGCATAAAGAATGTTTTGCATTCACATTTCAATATTCCCCCTCAAAACTATGCTTATAAAATTTCTAATTAACATTTAATTTCATAATCCTCTTACAATCATAATCTTAAGCCGACACTCTCAGCTAACTGCTTAATTTTCGTTGACTGCAAGGGTTTCGTAAGCATGTCTGCTTTGTTGACCTCCGTTGAACAATATTGAACTTCAATGAATCCTCGTCCGGTCAAGAATCTAATGCTGTTATCAATGAGTCATATGTTTTCGGTAAGCTTGATAACAGTATAGCAACTACCATATCTTCTGCAAGGGTCCTCCCCATATTTTTTAATTGATTCACTAATTCCTTTATTTTATTTATGTGTAGTTTCATATCACCATTATCGGTCAGCTTAGAGTTCATCAACTTCCTCAAAACTGCCGATTTGTTATTCAATGATACCTTTTCGTGGTGTTTTTTCAATGCTTCCCACGTTTCTTTTGTTGTAGCTGAATCCCTGATGATGCTTAACTTGGGTGTCTTCCATCCTGATTAAAAAAAAGTATTGAGACAAAGAAAAAAGTATTGAAAAGTATTGGTTATCTAGTCAATCCAATACTTTTCAATACTTTTTCTTTGTCTTAATACTTTGTTTATTCAGGGCACTATCAGGCGAATTGTGGCCTTTGCCTAACGATCCATTCGATTCCACCTCTCGAGCTCTGTAACTTCAGTATGTGCAGTCGCAATGATGGCATCTCAAACACCCTTTTCATCGAGGATTGCTTACATCCTGAACTTCAACATCTGATAATTCTTGAAGTTCAGCTTCATTATTCCAAAAGACGCACCTAAGTTCTCTCCTGAGTTCATCTAGGTATATTAAAAAATTAAAAAAAATTTTTCCCGTGTTATTTAAATGGAAAATAAAGAAATGGATACAGGCAAATCTTACTATTGATATTAAGAGCTCACATGGGCTCCGAAATTTTTGTTTTTAGGTATACTATCAATTTTTAGACACCAAAATAAAAAAAAATTCGTCTTTTTTTGAAACACCCTTATATATATATATATTATAATGGGCTTTTCGCCGGCACTGGCGTCGACAGGGCCGGAGAGCACCACCTAAATTGGCTTACCTGGGTTTCGAAGGTAGTCGGGCGCCAGGAACTTACCGTTCCAAGGTTCGAGTCGTTGCTGATCGTCGTCGGGCGGCGGGTCGATGACGAAGAGATTCAAAAATTCGAATAATCAGCGAAAAGCAAAAATTTTAAAACTACGTGATCCCGGGAAGGAAGGAAGCAAAAAAAATTAATTACCGGATGTTCCGTTAACAATTTATTCTCGTAGTCGCCAATATAATCCAAGATTTCGCGAAATTCGTATCATAACAATCTAATTTTCGCTCAATTCAATCAATCGTCGCTACTTTAATTAATTATACGGCGAAATAACAATTTAAATTTCTGTAAAATTAATTGGAATTCAATACTACTTGATAAATTAGTTGAGTCACTACTCTCAAGTTAATTAATAATTAGTTACACGGCGAGTAACAATTTAATTCATTTACATTGAATGAAATCAAATCAGTTTTTAATTATTTAAATTACATGAAATCAAATAATTTAATTATTCAAATATTTTGTTAACCTTAAATTGGTTAATAATTAATTATACGGCGAGTAACAATTTAATTCATTTAAATTGAATGAAATCAATAATATTCAATTAGTTAAATTTTTAATTAACCTCAAATTGGTTAATAATTGAGTATCGACGAGTAACAATTTAATTCCATCAAGTTGAATGAAAATCAAATAATTGTTAATTATTTAAATATTCAGTTAACCTCAAATTGGTTAACAATTATTTATACGGCGAATAACAATTGGATTTATTTTTAAATAAATCGAAATGTACATAATTTATTAATTTCAATAGTCACTTAATCTCCAATTAATTGTAAGACGAGTAACAATTTCAGTAAATTGAAATAATCGAATACGGGGAAATTTAAGAAGCTCGAGGTAACGAATTCTCATGTGGTGAGTCACTACACACACACACGTCACACAAACCCAAGGTACCGTACCTCAGAGTGTCGTCACTCGCTCATAGAAAAATTCCACAAGAGATTTACTCATGAAAATAACTTGCACTTAATTATTGCAATAAAAAAAAATTCCTAGTGAATTCGACAATGTTCACTGCCCAAATCGCGGTGAGGACACCCGGAAGTAACAATCTCGATCAGACTTACCCCGTGGCCGTAGTAAACTCCTCGAGGTCGGTGCTGGCTCGTCAGGAAAACAATCAACCTCAATTGGCGGGAAGACTGGCGGAATGGCGTCGAATGCTCGGCGATGGCGTTGACCCACGTGCACTTGTTGATGACGAACAAAAAAACTGGCACTCGGCAATTTCACACAACGTGGATGATCAAAAAAAAAATACGCAGCGGTGTTAAATTTGCGGTTGTTACCATTTGATTTCTTAACAAACGAATTGGAACGTAGCGTAATGCGCGTAAAAATTTAGTACACCAACAAGCACGGCTCCCAGATCAGAATTGATTGTTCATGTCGCTGCTTCCTCGGCAACACCTGCTCGTCTCTTTTTCGTTGGTACCAAAAACTTGCATCCAATCAGCTCACAGCTTCTTCTAGCCGGCCGTTGTGTTACGGGATGCCTCCAGTATTCCGTTGCGATCGATAATTGGTCGATATCCCGCTCGGTTCAGATTTCGGGATACAGATGGCGTCTCGCTCGACTGGAATCGTTCAAACGCTGACCTCATTGGCCAATTTGAATTCGCCTCGTTCTAACGTAGTCGTCCAGATGTCTCACAGGTCGTCGATGGCTCCGTGAAATGTTCGCGTTCGTCTGATCGCTCTAACCTAATTTCGCACTCACTCTAACATACTCTTTATAATATTCCATTCATTCATGCATACTTCCAAAATTTATTTGGCGCGTTTCTCTCCTACCTGTCTTACCTCGAGCTTCGCACTCTGATCAGGAAACCGTTTGGGGCGACACAGTCGCGTCGAATCTCCGCCTTCCTTCAGCTGAGCCCAAAATTGATTAAATCATAAACGGAATAAAGATAAAAAAAATTAACAAAATAATGTTTTGACATGGAAAATTTTTCCCATGTCACAATATATATATATATATATATATATATATATATATATATATATATATATATATATATATATATATATATATATATATATATATATATATATATATATATATATATATAGACACACATTCATACAGACGTACGGACATCATCGTGAAAATAGTCAGGAAAGCTTCCTAGGACCTCCTGTTGGCTTATTTCATTTTCTTCATCGTAACTTTTTTCATTTTCCTTGCTGTTATTCAGCAATTCATGATTAGGTTCAATATCCTCCTTAATAATTGTAAAAGAAAAAATACATTAGATAATGGTTGAAAGAGTGGTTTGAGCATATTATTACTATTGCATTATTTTCTGTTAACTCTATTTGTTACCAATATAAACTGATTGCCTGTTGTCTCTTGAGTCAATAAATCATAAAGTGATTGGTCGACTTCTTCTATCCGTCTCAATTTCTCATTTTTCTTTATTCTCTGCAAATAAATAAAAATCATGTAGAACAATTGTTTAACAATATGTTAATTGTTATATTATAGTGGTTATGATTACAGAGTTGGCAGCTGTTATTGATTTAGTCGATTTTATTAACTGGCGTGCTGGCAATTGCTTCAGGTTTGGACGAGCAAGGGGTGTCAAATTTTTGAGTTTCGGAACTTTTTTGCGTTTTCCTTGTCCTCTTGCTTTTTTTATTTTTTCCTCCAGATCAGGACGGTCTAGGAATAAAAAAAAAATTACTAAATTGATTATTTATAAGGTCAATCTCATGACAAATCCAAATCATGTAAATCTGAAATTATTTGATTTAGTTAGAAATTATTCAATTTTTTTTTATCTCTTAACGAGCATTCCATGAAAAATATTTTAATTTTTTGATCAATCATCAGATATATTTTTTTTTATAAAATTAATTCTCCTCGTCTTCGTAAATTTAATATATTTAGGTCATGCTTTGTTAAATCAATTATTTTTAAGCTCGGCTATAAACAATAAGATTTCTAAAATTTTATCTTTTTATTAATTTCATTTTTGAATATATTTCTCAGTTGAAAATTCTAAAAAATGCGTTAACTTTAAAATTTATAAATTTTCAGCTGCCGTGATAAAAGTTAATTTTTTCAAGTCTGAAATTACTGATTTGCACTTTTATCTTTCTTTCAAACAAGACAAAAAAATCAATAAATTTCTTAATGAATACCACCTGACATGAATTGGACTGACTTAACTTTTTTTTTCCGTCTTTTAAGTCAAAAGACAAAAAATAATTAAAAAGCAGTAAGACTGTCGAAATAATTTCATCACAAAATAAAACGAAATAGAAGACATCTTTAAGTTTTATTCAATAACTAAGTCTAAAAATAGAACAAAATAAATAATAGATAAATTGTAATTTCATCCATTTTTAACAGAACTATAGATTTTTAAAAGTTACATCTAATGCATTATTTCTTGAATCTGCGATCATTATATATTCTAAAATCAATGGTGTCATAAAAAATGAACTAAACATCAATTAATTTTTTCACTTTGTTCCCGGAAAAAATAGCATAGGCTCTGAGGTTTTCTATATTCTTAATATTTTTCAGTTGCATTTTTTAAAGTAAGCTTGAAAAATTTTTTTTTATGGTCAGACAGAATTAAAGGAACAGTCAGCCTACTCTATGCTATTTGTTATTTTTGTCAAAAATTAGCTTTTTTTTAAAAAAAAAAAAAAAAAATTTAGTGTTGGGCCTCGAAACAGTTTTATTTCTCTCAAAATGTACAGCAATTTTGCTAAAATTCTACAAACAAAAATTGATTTCTTTTTCTTCTTTTAAATATACATGCCAAAACTGAAATTTTATAAAAAAATGTCCTGACGATTTAATTTTTAAGAAAGTGACAACCACTTCACTAATGAAAACTAGAAACTTTTTAATAATTATTCGTTTGATTTAATTGTGCTTATCTACAAAAAGTACAACTTGCACAAGATACAGTCGAGTATGTATATACTCATAGATATAAGTCCATATAGTCAAGTGTATAATGCGTCAGGGCGTACGTTTGTAAACTTGTATACAGGCCGCTGGGCCTCACTAGTCTGCCGCGAAACGTAAGTTTATCTGTCAGCGACGTAAGCTCATGAGTTTTGCTCCTACCGAAAATCGATATTCGTATTATTTCAAACGTTCGATGTAAATCAGTGAATTTTCATACATAGCTGTTAAAAACTAGCAGACATGGGTTTTTTTTTTAACTTCACAGTCAAATAATTGGCCTTAAAAAAAAAAATGAAAAAAAAAGTTAACTAAAAATTGCTTTACATTTTCTACGTATTAATTGTGCATTATAAATTTTTTTTTTTTTTTACTTACTCATCTACTTTAGAAAAAACTTGAAATACTTCCATGTTTGCATCTATAAAGTCATAACATTACTTACTTCCAATATCAATTATCGATACAACTTCAAGTTTTTGACTCTTGACATCGTGTACACGATATGTAACTGAAGAATTTTTATGTTTAGGCTGAACGTCTTCAGCTCTTGCCTGAACACCTTCTATCAAAATTTTATCTAATGCAATCACACTCTGTGTCTCGGAAACATGATTATACACTAGACAAAATGTTTCTTTATTGTCTTTGTTTAGCTTAATTTTGCTAGCCATTTTTTTTTAATTTACATTCATTTACACCACTATTATTTACACTGCTATTTACTATATTTACTAGTACCGATTATATTATTTACATTTTTAATTCACTACACTGTTAGTTTTAATTATCATAAAATCTCTTAGTTTACATCACATAATCACCATAAATACTAAATGTTTGTGTGGTTAAAAAATTTAAATGTTTTTTATAAATTTAAATTTTTGTAAAAAATTTTTTTAAAAAAAACAAAAAAATAAACACAAGAAACTGTATGCTGAATCACTTTTGTTCTTACAGACCAACTAATTAAAAAATCAGACAATTCAATTACATGTAGTTACAGACAACAAGTGGGTAGTATAAGCGCCAAATACACAATACTAAGGTAAATTCATAGGCGCCAAGTCGTGAGTGGGGGTTAAAACTTTACATCATATTTGTGGTACGTTTGTCACAACAGCGTCTTTTAACTGACCATTGATAGCAATTTGTTTCTCTCTCGGTCGCACTTCTATGTGCTCGTCTGTTGAATGTCTCTTACTGATTATATTATTCACATTTTTAATTCACTACACTGTTAGTTTTAATTATCATAAAATCTCTTAGTTTACATCACATAATCACCACAAATACTAAATGTTTGTGTAGTTAAAAAATTTCAATTTTTTCTTAAATTTTAATTTTTGTAAACAATGTTTTTAAAAAAACAAAAAAATAAACACAAGATACTGTATGCTGAATCACTGTTGTTCTTACAGACAAACTAACTAGATAATCAGTGAAAATCAGACAATGCAATGACAAGTAATTACAGACAACAAGTGGCTAGTATAAGCGCCAAAAACACAATACCGAGGTAAATTCTTAGGCGCTAAGTCGTGAGTGGGGGTTGAAACTTTAAAGCGTATCTGATGTGCGTTTGTCATAACAGCGTCTTTTAACTGACCATTGATAGCAATTTGTTTCTCTCTCTGTCGCACTTCTATGTGCTCGTCTGTTAAATGTCTAGCGCACATCTTCCGGGCTTAGAGTACTGTCACCGAATGATATTCATACTTACCTTTTATTTTCATTTTCTTTTGTCGCTTCTAGGTTTACTTTTCTATCTTATTACGATTATTGAATTAAAGAATTTTTTTTTTTTTTATTAAATTGCACTTCTTATTAATATTAATTTATGGTTTTCATATAATTTTACGTAAAGCTTACTGATAACAAAAATATTATTTTCATAATAAAAATATTTAGTATCTGAAGTTGTTGAAATAAATTCAAATAATTTTCGAAAAATTAAAGCTACACAGTTGCCAAAATTGTTAATAAATAGTAAACTTATATACCTTAAAAAAAAAAATTAAATCAGATTCGCTATTATTTTTAAGTTTACAATATTTAAGCATGCTTACGATGCGCATTATAAAAAATAATTGATTATTCTTTTTCACAACAAGTACATGTTGACAAATATAGACTTGATGAAAGGCCCAGATAGAAAAAAAGACAGAATTATTAAAGATCATTTATATTTCAGTTACTATTTATAGTTGTGACAATTGGTACGACAGTGTACGGGATGAGAGTCTTCGCATACACTATGACCTTGCAGATATTTCATCGCACGAGTACGGGTATAGTATGTATTTAGAACTCGTGCCGCGTGCCATCGGTAAAAATTATTACGAGTAAAGAAAAGCTTAACCAGAAAAAGAGCGAGATAAATACCGCTGTTGTCTAAGGTTTTTTTTTCTCCTTAATAACTTTTATCGATATTAATCCAAGCTATAAAATTTTTAATCAGCAATAGTCAAAAATTTTCAAAGCTCCAGTACTTGAAAGTAACGGGAAAAAACATTTTTTTCGACTAAAATTCGTCTGTATCATTTGATTTAATATTTATAATTATTCGAAAAAAAATTTAAACTACATAAAAGAAAATTAATTTCCAACTTGTTGAAAAAATTACAATTATTCATATATTTTTTATTTTTTGTCAAAAAATTAAAAGTCAGGATTATAAATAATAACTCATATTTATACATGATATTATAGATCATAATCCGGACAAAGTAGCTCTGTATAATTATATGTGATAATTTATATTGAAATAGAAAAAAAAATGAAATATGTGGAAGATTCGAAACTTACAGCTTACGCTCTGCATATTGGTCTATTAATAAAAAATTTAAGGAACCGACTTCAGGTCAGCAACTTGGTAGGTATTTGGAAAGATCTTGTAAAAAAAATTTTAATATTCATGTTACTAAGCAACATATTTTATAAATATTTCTTTTTATTTTTAAATTAGAATTTATTGAAATTCATTTTTGGAAATTCTTTTTCTGCTGGGAAAATGGAAATTATGTCGTGAAATCCAATAACTAAAGGGAAAATTACTTTTTTTAACGTGATAACATCTTATAAATCGATTAACACCAATTGCACGCTTAAAAAAGTGCGCTACTTTCTGCCTGAGCCCGAACGTGCAAGCGAGAGCGCGGAACAAGTGATAGAAAGGCACGATCATTTAAATAACATTTGCGAAATTGTAAATAATATTTGAAAATTATACATTGATGTTCTTAACTTGTTTTAAAAATATCTATATCAAATTATTATTACTATTGACAATATTAACAGTTATGGATAAATAATATTAATTATAAACGATAAATCGATGATATAATCTATACTAATAAATGGAGAGCCAGTTTTTTCGTCCGGTTATACTGTGAAAACTACTGAACCGATCGGATTAATGCTTATACTATAAGATGCAGTGTCTTTCGGAGAAGGTTTTAGTATATGATATGTCGGTGATTACTTATCCGGACCCTATACTTTTTTGACTTACAAATAATGAATTTTTATTGTAACTTAATTTATTCTATTCGATTGTCATTTGTTTAAAATAAATTTTTTTATTCTATTGTTTATGTTTATATACAATAAGAGACAATAATTTATGCCTGCTCGTGTTGCTTAGGTATCGATGAAAGTTTGGATTTATGAAAATTTGTCTAAATAAATATGAAAGTTTGTAAAATTGCTGATGAATTTAAATGAATAAAAGCACCGAAAAATTTACGGATAATTGTATATAAATACAAATGATTCTATGTAAACTAGATCATCTGTTCAATTTTACAGTTGTTCAAATGACCAACTGAACAAATAAAATTCACTATTTTTAAAAATACGTACAACTAATAATATGTTTATTTGATCTTAATTCCAAAAGTATAAATGGAAAAATGAAAATAACTATAAGTGAAAATTTATAAATTTACTAGTTATTGAAAAATATCATTTGAATAAATGATTAATAATACAAGTGTATAAAAAAATAAATGAAACATTCACTTAATGAACTTATGTATTTAAAAAGATAGATCCGGATGTAAAAAAACTATTATAATTATTTGAACAAAAGAAATTGCGGATAAATAATGGTAATGAATGAATGTAGAAATGATTTTATAAATAAATGACATTATGATCATTAGTATTTTTAAGGTTGTGTATAAATAAACATTTGTTAATGTGATGATCGGTACAAATGAAAGTTGTCCGAATGGATATTTGAATAAATGAAATTCTATCCAAATAAATCAATAAAAATGAACATCTGCATTAAAGCTAATCAGTAAAAATGAATATTTGTCTAGAAGTTAAACTGTCAAAATGAATATTTGTCCAGGAGTTAAACTGTCAAAATAAATATCGGTTAAAAAAAAGATTTCCACGAAATGTCTTATAATTTTATAAGCATGTTGCAATCTTTTAAGAACGTACTTTATACCATTTCACCCTCAAAGGGCTGTATGTGGATGTTAAAAATTAAGAAAA
>JZSA01004010.1:0-13738 GCA_000956155.1 Cotesia vestalis | reverse complement strand
ATAAATTTTCACTTATAGTTATGTTCATTTTTCCATTTATACTTTTGGAATTAAAATCAAATAAACATATTATTAGTTGAAAGTATTTTTAAAAATAGGGAATTTTATTTGTTCAGTTGGTCATTTGAACAACTGTAAAATTGAACAGATGATCTAGTTTACATAGAATCATTTGTATTTATATACAATTATACGTAAATTTTTCGATGCTTTTATTCATTTATATTCATCAGCAATTTTACAAACTTTCATGTTTATTTGGACAAATTTTCATAAATCCAAACTTTCATCGATACCTAAGCAACACGAGCAGGCATAAATTATTGTCTTTTATTGTACTAGGCAGATTTCTTCACTTATGAGACCTGCAATTTCTTTAACTGAAACTTTCAATAGTCTTTACAAATTTTTTTTTTATATCAATTATTATTAATTTTTGTAAGAAAGTTACGAGAATGTTATAATGATTGCACATTGAAAGTTACAATGAAGATTAGCTAGAATAATTACATGGATAAAATGTGCATGCTAATCCAATAGAATTGGGAATCTGTGCAAGTCAAAACAATACTCGAATTAAATTTCAAGTCTAGATCGAAAAATGCAATTCTATAAAGCGCCTAGCGGAGCGGGCGAGTAACAGCTAGTAGACAATAAATTAATATAATTAATATTAATTATAAATAATATTAACTTACTTATGATAAATCAATTTAATTGTTAAAAGTATGCAATTTTTCATCAACGTTTTTTGATGACGTTATCACACAAAACTATCGTCCGTAAATAGTGACTTTACAGACTACCAGCTTTTTTTTTTTAAATAATGGGCTTCATTAAGCCTCCTAGTAAGTCACAGGTTGAGGTATTCGAGTAATTACGGTGTAAAGCACGACTACTGCCACACATTTTTCGCTTAAAAATATAGAATTTTTTAATTATACATTTGTTGATGTTTAAAAAGACCGACTTTTATGTCAGAAATAGACAGTTTGAATTTCAAAGTGACCTGGTCAAATTTTAGCTAACTATACCATTACATTACAATATTGAGCGTAATGTAGCAACAGAGTATTGTTACTAACTTGCGGACTATTGGTTGGATGGAAATGAATAGAAAAATGTTTTTCAAGCTCTACGTTTTACCTGGAGAAACTGAAGGTGTTAGCTTTATAGTTTCTAAAAAAACAAAAATTGGTTGCCTGTAAAGTCGGTTTACGGACGATAATTTTACGTGATAACGTCATAAAAAAATTAGGAAAACGGTTGACCCTGAAGGCCATCCCTGCAACTTCCCGCTACTTTCGTAACTAAGCGCTCGAAATTGCACTTATTATGTTTTTGAGCTCTTCGAGCTTAAAAATACAATTTTCGTGTAGTTTTGAGCTTTCCGAGCTCAAAAGTTTGATAGGAGTTTATTAAATCACTATTTTTATCATTTTTAAACCTCAATAACTTTTGAATGAATAAACCGATTTCGACGCGGTTAGCGGCATTCGACGCAGTTTTTCAAATTCTATGATATACTTTTTAACACAAATTGATTAGACTTGAAATTTCGGTGTAATCCGAAAAAAAACACTTTTTGTCGATTTTTTTCGTCAACGATAACTCACGAACAAATCAACCGATTTTGACCGGCTTGGTAGCGATCAACGTGGTTTTTTGATGTTAAGAGCTGATTAGTTTTTGGAATTGATCGGTCTAGACGTTTAAAAGTTATTATAAAAAAACCACATTTGAAAAAATTTTTTTTCGTAGTTTTTTTGAGATTTCTGAAAATTTACTGGTTCGAATCGGTCCATACCATATTTAAAATCTGAGTTCAGTCAAGCCCTTTCGATTAGAGTCAACCGCGATAGAATCGGTCAAGCCGTTTAAAAGTTATGAGAGGTTCACACACACACACACACACACACACACACACACACACACACACACACACACACACACACACACACACACACACACACACACACACACACACACACACACACACACACACACACACACACACACACACACACACACACACACACACACACACACACACACACACACACACACACACACACACACACACACACACACACACACACACACACACACACACACACACACACACACACACACACACACACACACACACACACACACACACACACACACACACACACACACACACACACACACACACACACACACACACACACACACACACACATAGTGACAACATCGCGGGAGTAGTCAGGGAAGCTTCCTAGGACTTCAAAACGTCGAGATCTGATGAAAACTCGATTTTTTCAAAACGGGGTAAAACCATTAACTTCTCGATTTTTGAAAATCTTCGATTTTCTTAGCGGGAAGTTAAAAACATTGATGAAAAATTGCATACTTTTATGAATTGAACTGTATTATTATCACTGAATTATCATTATTTTGTGTTTAAAAATTATTTTAACAAAAAAATGGACTTGTTGATACATTGTTAATTAAAAACTGATACACTAATTTGATAATTGATATAATTATTATTATTTATAATTAATATTAATTGTTTTATTATTTTTTATTTATTATCTTATTATTAATTTATCGTTTATAATTATTATTAATTTATTTATTTATAATTAATATTATTTATTAACAATCATTAATATTATCAACAATAATAATCTGATATAATTGATATTATTTGACATAAATTTTTTTGAAACTAGTTAAAAATATTAATTTTTAATTTTCAAATATTATTAATAGTTTTTGAAAATTTAATTTAAATAATTTGTTTAAATATAATCACGAACAATCAGTTATAGACCGGTGTTTTAACAGCTAGCTCTGACGTCACGCGAAAAGAGAGATATATGTGACACAAGCCAACGCTTGAGCCTCTATATCTTTTGTTGTGCGCTCTCGCTTGCACGCACAGGCTCAGGCGGAACGTTACATTTTTTCGTGAGTGCTGTCGGTATTCATTAATTTATAAGACGTTATCACGTCGAAAATTGTTTAATTATCATTTTTTTATTCACTTATAATTTGTAAACAATTGGAGATCGTCTCTTGTTTCTCTCTAACAGTCTTTAAAAGAATTATTTTCTATAATAATTTACATCATGGAAAGATTTAATTTTTTGCCAAGTTGCTAAAAAATTAAGAAAAAAACTTTTTTATTCATCATTAATTCGTGAGCTCTGGGACTTTTCGAACTCAATTTTGTCCACTGCGACTTTGTAATATTATTGCATTGGCTAACATCGATAAGAGTTATTTAAAGAGGGAATGACTCTGTTATTGTCTATAAGTCTCTTTGTCCTATCAGACTGACTTAACTTAAGTGGCAAAAGATAATGTGATGAATATGGGATACGAAAGAATATTAATCCGGTTTGTCTTATAATACTGTGATATATTATGAATGATTATTTTTTTTTATTTAATGCCAATACAATTTGCTAATGAATATAATATATTATGTAACATATGTTTCAAGCTTATTTGAATTTCATTCACAATTATCTAAACTGATTAAATTTCTTTTCAACAAGATCGTTATTCTTGTCTATTTTTTGAACAAAGTATTCATGTCGGACTAATAAAATCAAAATTTAAAACGTTTAGATCTTTAAAAAATTGACAATCGTGTTATAAAACTGTTAAATAGGACTCTTGTTTTAAGATTTAAAATACTTAACAATATATTGCATTAGTATAGTAAAAAAAAATTATTATGAAGTTTTCTACTTTTTCCTGATTTTATTAAATTACAAATTAATATATAATTATATACACTCGAGACTAATACATCAACTAAATACTTTAATTTCTTCTGTCTAATGATTACATTTTGATCGTTGATTATCATTCATTATTCTTGCTACCCCTAAATAACATTATTATCATGAGTTTGAGTCGACTTAATGATAAAATGTTGATTATATTTAACACAGCAATAATTTTTACTCTGGAAAAAAAACATTTTTTCATACCTAATTATAAAAGTTTCTCTACATCTAATCACTTTCCCAAGCATTGGGTAATTTTATAATATCTTAGTTACATTCAGTATCATTTACTACGATCGCTGGTCCTAGAATATCATGACTAGGTACGAATATTAAGTCAGATGTCGATTCTACTCGATTTATATAATCAGTATATAGGACTTTCTTAACTATTTTCCATTTCCTTACGATGATCCCATTTACGTTTTGATTATTCATTTCCAATTCTATAATTTTCTCGATTTCTCCAAAGTTTATCTTATCACAATACACAAAACTATTGCAAAATTGTGTATTTTTATTTTTATCAGATGTCTGATATGAAATATTATTTATTTTAGCTTCATCAAATGATATGACTTCTAATCCTTTAAATTGTGATGGTATGTGCATTTCGGGACAAATTGATGGTGATCCTTTACTAATGAAATTTCTTATGCTACTATTGCGATCAAAATTATACGATGGAAATAACGAATGGAGATATTGTTTCGTTTCTTCACTAATAGAATCATCATATAATGTATTTGAAATAAATTTCATTATGGTAAATCGTGTTGATGCTTGGAGTGTCCTATCTTTTGAACTCTGTATACTTTCTATTATTCGCCGATTCCACGATTCATAAGGAAACGCTGTGTGAACCCATAGATGCCCCCAATTTCTTACAGTATCTGCTAAATGACCAAGTAAATGTATATTATAGGTCATTCTTTCTATTCCGAATAATTCTTCGTATTCTCTGACGTACTGAATCAATAACAATTCAGCTTTATCAATTTCATCAGATGTTATACATTCCTGATTTAAATAATAAATGGCTTGTGAGAGTAATGCTAAATGTTTCAAATATTTTATATCTATTAGGGCATTAAAACAAGTCAGAGAGTAATAAATTAACCAATTACGGAACTCTGAAGCTTTAAAATTTGCAATATCTTTAATAGATCGAGGTGCTCGAGAAATACGAGAAGGTGGTTTAATTTTTTTTACTCGGTCAGTGATTAGCTGGTGATATTTAGGTTCTATTAAATCTATTAATAAGGTCATATGTTGTTTGGTAACTCCAAGAAACACATTATGCATACTCTCAACCACAGGACCCTTTGCTAAATTAGAATCAGGATAAGCCACTAAGCACGACACCCCAGTGATCCCACGAACTTTAGTTTTGGTGTGAAAAGCTTTCACCATATCCAAACGCATTTCTTCATGGGTTCTAATACTCGCTGCTTCAAATGATGAATAATAACGCAACAAAACATTATTATCATTTGTTGTTCCTTCTGCATAGCAAAATGTACAACCAAACTTTCCATTGAATTGAGTCATCCGTAGAATGGGGTATCTAGCAATCGAATCGACACTACAAATTAACAATGTAAACTTGCTGACAATAGTTTTGTTCTCTGAATTTTTCCATTGGAACCCTTCTTTATATAGTTCATCCAACTCAGATAAAGATTTACTAAGGATTGTATTCATAATAGGTTTTTCAGTATCACAAAAAATTCCTGCAAGTAACATGTGCCTTTTACGGGCATGTGGTGGTAACTCGTTGATTTGTAAGTAGATTGGATACGCACTAGCCTTCGACGATTTCGAAACCTGACAGCCATCGGTGTTTAGCGTGAAGGAAAAATTATTAGGATCGCTCAAGAACTTTCCTGGTTCAGTTAACTTTTTGTACTCAACTCCATCATAAAGATCTTCTAATCCATTTGCATTTATTTTTTTTCAATTTGATCGATACGAAATCAATTTGGTAATTTCCGGAATCGAAAATAATTCTGCTAATTGCGGAAAAAGTTTTACTTGAACGAAATACGAAACTTTTGATTTTTGTGAAATGCAAACAGCAGATGAACATGGTTTATAACTTAAATTTTGCTTACGTAGGGATTTTTTTTTATTACTTTTCTGCTTATTATTTTTATTATTATTATTCTTATTATTATCATTATTATTATTACCTAATTAATCCATGCACCCGGAACAATAATAGTGGCGAATAAAATTTGAATCCTTTCGCGAAAGTGTATTCCACAATTGGTCTTTGGATGTTGGTAGTTCTACATTAAACGTTGTAGAGTTTATCCATTTGAATGTAGACATCATCCAAACGTACGAAAGATTAAATCTTATCAACTTTCCTAATGTACTCACCAAATGATCAGTTTTAGTGATATTTTGTTTAATTATTCCTTGAAAACAGAATTTATTGATCTGCTTCGTACAAAAGAAAGGTTCTGATACTGACTGTTGTTGTTCTTCGCCTTCTCCGTCTTTTTCTCCTTCAATCTCTTGTTGTTGTTGTTGTTGTTGTTGTTGTTGTTGTTGTTGTTGTTGTTGTTGTTGTTCTTCTTCTTCTTCTTCTTCTTCTTCTTCTTCTTCTTCTCCTTCTCCTTCGTCTTCTCCTTCTTCTTGCTCTCCTCCTTCTTGTTCTTGCTGTTCTTCTTCCTCTACTTCTCTCTCTGCTTGATCGATCTGAATCGTTTCACCGATGTTATCCGAATTCAATTCAGCAGATGAAGATGAATTTATATTCTGAAAATTATTAAAATTATTATTATTATTTTGAATTCATTTATTGGCTTTGCCGGTCTATCTTCACGAAAATTTTTAATTTAATTATTCTTTATCCAAGAATTTTATTCTTTTTTGTCTAAGAATTTTTTATTATCGTAAGCCTGTATTCCTTCGATTTCCAGCCGACACATGCTTACTTTTTTTTATCATGAAAAATTTTTTCCGGCGTGGGACTTCGAAATTTTTTGGCTAGTGTTAATGATACACCGGAAAATGATGTCTTGATATCAAGTTATTTATCAGTTTTAGGCAGTTTATAGTTGGATGGAATTAAGCAATAACGTCTTAACCAACACTTTTAAAAAAATCGAGTTATTATGATGAACTAAGTAATCTTATGATACTAAGTACGTTCATCATAATAACTTGATTTTTTTTTAAATGTCGGTTAAGACGTTATTGCTTAATTCCATCCAGTTGATCTATACATATATTTATGAATCGAAAAATTATTCTATTTGACACTTGAAAAATTTTAATCTTTGGGACTTTGAAATTTCTTGGCGGTGTCAACCCGGCATGTCATACACTGGAACATTAAAAAATTTACTAATTCAACACTTAAAAAAATTTAAAATTCTAGGACTGAAATTTTTTGGCAGTCAACCCGGCATAAGTCATACACTGGAACATGGTGTCTTAATTTCAATAAATTTATCAGTTTCTGGCAGCTTGTAGCCCATTGTTATTGATAAATTAAAAAAAATGAGTTAAATACAAAAAGATTGTGTGGTTTTATGAAACCACCGTAAAAGTGAAACTTTTTTTCACATTATAGACATTTAACTAAAAATTTTCGGAATAATATTCCATTAAGGGTATAAAAATTGCTTCATCAATCTTAATTTTATACTTAGAAAATGGGAATGATAATGGGAAATGATAAAAGTAGACTAGGTCTCCAACTAATATTTTTATTGAACTCTGTGTCTTAGAGTACGACATACATAATACTTAACAATTATTTAGATGATATACACATATTAAAACACTGAAAACAATATTTTATAATCGTTGAGTCACTTTGATCCGTTTTTCAATTATTTTCAATCATTCTATTATCAATTCCATCTTCATCATGAGTTTCACAGTTTATAAATGTAACCAATATTTTATGGTAACTAAAATACGTGAACAGTGACTTAAATTCGATTTTTTCAATGTATCTAGTAAAAACCGCATCGATCGTTGTACCATATCTCGTGGTGGGTAAATTCCTATCATTTATCATTTCAAGATCAAATACTTTTCTCAAGTATTCAATGAGTGGAGCAGATTCTTCTTTCTTGAAGTCTGTATTAAAATCACCAGACAAAATAACAGGCATTCGTGAATATATTTCTCGAGAACGGAAGATTTGTGCCGATGACGTAGCAAATGGAGCTAGATGAAAACCTAGAAAATCCATTACATCATCTATTTTTTGATTTACTTTAATATATATTGACGCAATTACGAGTTTTCTGTTCTCATCTAATTGACAAATAGCTGCACAAAAATCTCCAACAGCAGATTCGGAAGCAGTTGTTTGACTTAAACTCATGTTATTGATGTATGCTTGCATTTCTGAGTGAACCCTCAATGAATTATCATTGAGCCTGGATCAGAGTGTCTCGGATAGCTTAACTGGTAGAGCCTTTGGCGCGTAACCAAACGATCCGGGTTCGTGTCCCGGTCTGGGCTGTCCGAATTACTTTTTTTCAGTTACCGAAAATTCCTACCGAGTAAAGGTCCTCCCTTTCCCTTTATCCTTTATTTCCCTAATTCCCAAATTTGTCTATATGGCAGAAAAAACTGAAAAGTTTTTTAGTATCTGTTAAATAAAATTAAATATATTGAATGGACCGAATATAAATAAAAAGACTTAATTTAATATTCATACAAAATAAGTTAATTAATAAATTCAAGCAATCAAAATTGAAATAAATCCATAAACAACAACATGCACCAGCAAAAAGTTCTGAAAATTCTATATAAAAACTATGTTTACTCACCAAGATCTTTTTTCCTTTTTCTATAAGCACGTGCTCTGTCGGCGTTCTGTTTTTTACGGCGTAAAATTAATTCATCGTCATTCATTTTTGCACTATTCTTTGCTTTTTCCTCGTTGATCAGTTTTTTGGACTCACTAGCTGTGTCGTTGTTTACCAAAAGCGAATAAATAACAACATTTACATTAAACACTGACAAAAACAAACAAAATAGCGTGGAGCGCTGGCACAAATGAGTAATAGTCTATACACTACACGGTCAGCTGATGCGAACTATAGGCGCCGCCATATTGGCCTCGGCTGCTCTGACGAGCGCCTTTCACTTTATCCCTACTCCGCGGCCGACCGTCACGCGACATGCAACACACAGACGAAAAAGTTTGAGACGATGTAATAAAAGTTTCACTTTAAAAATTTTCAATTTAACACTTAGAAAAATTTCAAACTCTGGACTTTAAAAAAATTTTCGGTGAATACGCGGCATATACCTTGGGTGAATTCGACACGTAAACACTATATATACTTAGTGTATACTGAGCATAAACCGATCCGCTAGGGTTCAGGCATATGGATAAAGAATAATAAAATTAAAAATTTTCGTTAAGATAGACCGGCAAAGCCAATAAATCAATTCAGAATTAAAAATTAACCTGTCTTCAATAAAAATATTATAAAAATTATTATTATTATCAATATTAATGATACCTTAAATTTATCACCCAATAGACTGAATGTTATATCATGAGGATACAAAGTCAGATCCCGTATGAAAATAACATATATAGTAAGAATATATGAAAAAATATATGTTAAATAACTGATCATATAAGTGGCCAATTTCACTATATTCTTACATATATGTTTCGCTATATATGGCAATATATATAATTTCAATTATAACTATAAATATAAATTCTAATATAACCAACAATATACCTCAACTATAATTTTATATATGTTATTTATATATCGTATTTTTATAAATTATGCTGTATATTTTATTTTTATAAACCAGCATATATGTTGAGTTATATAAGTTCTATTATAGAGAGATTTATATATGTTGATTATAAAATGGGAAATATATTTTCTTCATGTATAGATGAATTTATGGTATCATACATTTAAATGTATATTTCTTGTATGAGAGAACCGAAACTGATGATTGTTAACTATTAACATGAATGATGTTGAAAACCATCGAATCAAGACAATAATCCGTAATTGAATAATGTTAATGGTTATGTTTCAATTCGACACTGATATTTAAATCTAGTTAGTAAATGTACAATGAAAATTTAAATTTAGGCTATGACTGTTAATCAAGAATATATAATTATCAGGTGATTCTTACTTGTAATATTAGCTGCATCATTGGCTAAGACTAATCATATCAACAGTGTAGTAAAGCTTGTCATAGTCGTACAGTTATAATAACTAGTAGTAAATACACTACTCGTACAGTAGTAGTAAGTAGTGCACTAAAATTTTAGGTTAGAAGCGCTTAAAAAATAGGGAGTGCTGTGCAGGAAACGATCAATTACGGTCTTAACAGTACTGAGTCGTGTACAGACAGTAGTTAAAATTTCGTTAAATACTGTATAAATAGTCACTAGTGATGTTTTATTTCCTCCATCAAACTTGAGAAATTTGTTAAAATCATGGCAATCATATTATTAGATGATTATGATAATACAGAAGAAAAGGTTTACTCGAGTCAAGAAAATTTTCTTGGTCTAAGAAATTCTTAATCCACTCAAAATAATTTTAGCTTTTTAAAATATTTTCTGGGTTAAAAACATTTGGACCTTTAACCAAGATACCTTTCAACAATCTTGAAAAATTTCTCAATAACAATAATTATTTCATACAAGTTACAAATTTTTTATTTTTTGATAATTTACAAAAAAGTTCAACAATTTCTTGCAATCTTACATAAATGATATTGAGATTGCAATTTTACAAAAATGATATTGAGATTGGAGTAGAGTAAATTAGAAAAGTTATTAACAAGTATACTAAATTAAGTAAAAGTAATCATTTAAAGAGGAGAAAAGTTCATTCATAATGTTTTAACAATTAAAATAAGGGTATTCTACTAACGACTCTCTATTTGTAGATTTTATTCAATTTCATGTTAATAATTCTAAATCGCAACTGTGAACATAAGCTACGGAAGAAATTAATTTCGACATTCCTAATACAATAACTTTTTTATCTACTAAGCTAGTATTTACGGCCGCAATCGTACTAATTTTTTTATCGATAGTAAGAAAGTTTTCAAGTTTCAAATTTTTGATCAACGGTTCATTATTTGTTACGTAATAATAGCCTATCAGGTAAGTAGATTTACAACTATTTATTTCAAAGGCGATAAAATTTTTAATTTCAAAAATCAAACCATTTTTTAACAATACTACGCAATTGGCTCTTTTCTTCTCACGCTTATAATTTTTACTTGTAATGACTTGGTTGTTAATAATACACCTATTAAATGAAAATATTTTTGTATTCGGATCAATTTTAATCGACAAACGTTGCAACGCCAGGCGTTGATCTGAGGGTAGTTTGTCAAGAATCCTCAGTCGGCCGAGAACTCCACAGTTTGATATTTGAAGTTTAGAATTAGGTTTTGATTTTTAATTTAACAGTGTATCTAAATATTCTTTCTGCTTGTAATTTAAATCGTTGAAACATAGAATGAAAAGCCTGTCAATTACACACCGCAATCTGAATGAATCGCATATTTGAATCTCGACGCCGTTAGGACTCTTGACATATGCTTGAATCGTTTGATTGAAGTCCTCGTAAATGAATGCACTGTGTGTGTAAAGGGGGCCCCAATTTTCAACACTAATAGGTAAGTGAACTAAAAGATGAACGTTAAAGCTCACGTATTTTTTCCCATACAAAGATTCCACGCCAAGAATAAAATCAAACAAACATTGTTCTGCGTATTTCAATTCGGACTTTAAGATTGAACTTTTTACCAAAACAGAAATACCATCGACTAATAAAGCCCAGTGACGAACATAAGGCTTGGGAAAACAAATCTTCATTACCGGTAAACAATAAGCTAACAGAAAAATGATCCACTCATGAGCTTTCATGTGAACGCGATCTGATAATGGACGAGAAGTTCTTGAAATTTCCGAAGTTGGTGAGATCGAAGTGATATATCTATCGAATTCTTTAATTTTATCTCCAAAGTAAAATTTTTCTCCTGAATTCGCAGAATCGAACCACAAATTTGCAAATTGGCGACAAACTCCCAAACCAACACAATGCATCCAGTCAGCATCCAAGTTCTTGATAATATCATATTCCGGTATCTCGCATAAAACGGATACACCCTTAATTCCTTTTTTGTCCTTTTTATTTGTTGCCTTTGCATGCAGCAGTGTATTTTCGACGTTCCTTAAGCCATCTCCAAATGGATTTCTATCAACCATTGGATAAACCCTGACATGTCCTCTGTCTTTTTTCACAGATTCACCAGGATGTAAGCACAAGCCGCAACCAAATTTGCCATTGAATTGAGTCGAATACCGGAGTAATGGACGAGCAACGGAATCGCAAATACCCATAAGAGTAACTACAGTTCTTGTGAATGATTGTCCTTGATACACGTATGTAAACCCGCTTTTCAATAAAGTCTTTGCTTCATTCACAAATGGCTTTAAGTAGCTGTTCATATTTTGCGGTTTCCCAACTCCAAACTAAACACTGGACAACAAGATATATTTACGCCTATTATATGGACTTAATTCGTTGATAGTGCGGAGTACGGGATAAACAGACGTGTTAGAACTATTGAACATAGGTGCTCCATCAACACTAAAATTTATTGAAATCCTACTGTCATCTAAGATGTACTTCTTATACATTTTCCCATCGTAGATATCTTCAATGGCATATTTGTTGATCTTTTCACGGCTTGTAGAATATAATTCATGAGCATTCGTTGTTTCAAATATTTCACGAAGCTGATCCGTCAAAGGTAAGTGTAAAAATGAACCAATGTTTTTTTTCCGGTCAACTTTTGTGTTACAATTACCACAATTGATAGGGCAATTGTCCTCGGAGCCTAGATAATTTTTACAGTATTCACAGACATAGTGGACAGAAATATTTTGTGAATAACAATCTAAGATCTTCTTCCAATAATATTTTGAACTCTTAGAATTATCAGCATCAGATGAAATGTTGACTAACTTCAAAATATCTTGGGCTACGGTATGAGTCGTGTTACGACGCCACTTAATAGCCATAACTAATAAATTATTGATGAGATGTTCTTTGGGTGTTTCATCGATGTGTACCTTGTTTTTATTCAGAACTGAATCTAGCATGTGATTTTCTTTAGTAGTATTAGTTTTTACACCCATGATATCATTAGTATCAATTGATAACTCTGAATCAACCTTCAAAAAGAAAATAATACTCTATTAATGCTGTTATGATCACAAAAACTCAAAATGCTACGATAATTAATGACAGGCATGAATTAAATAAGTAATGGTAGGATCGGGATCTTACATGTAGAATTTTGGAGTCCTAAGACTATACTCAGTGAAAATAAAATCTCTGATTAAGAAATCCACTTTGAAATGATTTAAAAGCATCTGATTTGAGTACTATATAGATATATATTTAACATGAAGGTGTAACAGGGTAAAATTACCCTAAATCGATAAGTTACCAGAGATCGATGACTGTTCGACATAGCACTGGCGCGCCTCGATCTTCGGGCCTAAAGGGAGAATAGGAGAGGGTAGTTTTGGGTTAAAATAGGTGAGCCGTGCAGTGGAAAAGGGAGAAGTAGTGTGACCGCCAGACCTAGTGCCACGCAAAGCCAAAAGGACCGATTCCCGGAGTAGTGACGAGACGAAAAGAAGCCAACTACAACTAGGACTTCACCCTCGATTAGAGAGTTAGATCATCGTATTACTTGTCAAGGTATCAATTATTACTCTGTGGGAAAGAAGTGGACCGCGGTTTACTAATACCCAGTTACTTCTCCTAATTAATTAATAATTGGATCGTTTAATCGACGATTAGTTAATTAACCAGAATTAAACATTTGTTAGTTTGGATTGAGTGATTTTCATGGGGGTTTATACCCGAGAGTCACTCAATTGACCTTGCGGG
>JZSA01004009.1:0-10941 GCA_000956155.1 Cotesia vestalis | reverse complement strand
GCACGCGTTGTTAGTTTTATTTTGTTGTCGAATAAATTTGGATCCGTTGTTAAATAAAGACTTAATTATTTCCAATACACCTTTCTCTCTCTCTCTTTCCCTGTAGAATCAGAAACTCAGCTCTGGTATCCGGTTCCAGGAACCGAGACAAAAACCCTGGTGGCGCCCTGAAGCATCTTAATGTCATTTATTATTAATTAATTTATTGTTTAACTAAATTTTACCAGGGGCCTTAAGTACGGGAAATAAACCACCCGTTACAAAGGTAATCATTCTAAATCATCTTTCTAAATCAGGGATACTACTGGTTACTATTGGTAAACTAATTAATATATTTATAAGAAATTTAACTTGATTTAAGAGAAAAAATCTTAAACAATTTCGAAGAAACTGATGTTCTCTGTACTCAAGAAAATCAGCCTCTTTTGAAATAACTTTCTTGGCTTAAGATTTATTGTTTTGAATCATGTTGAATTTTTTATTGTAGTGTACAGCTATTTCAGGAAATTAGAACTGCTTGGAAAATAGAGAGCGCTGTACAATAAACGGTCCGTTATTGTCTGCATAGTACTGAATTATCTTTTATTGCGCAGGGTTTTCTGCTTTATAAACAATTATAATTTCCTAAAATTTCTAAACTGTATTAACTTCTGTCCGATTAGTAACCAGTGGTAATTTATTATCTTCGTATAGTTTTCAGATATGTTTGCAACAACTTGGGTTAAAAAATCTTAAGGAATAACCAAAAAAAATGATTCCTAAGGATTTCTTGAGCGTGGCCGCTGAATATTTTTGCTAACATATTTGAAAACAATTGTTTGAGAGCTTTAAAATGATTTTGTTATAATCTCAACAACAGATTTATAATAGAACATAAATTGTAGTAGAGAAGACGTTGTGTTATTGCTTACTCGGGTAACTTCTTCAGTTTCTTCATCAAATGCAGGCATTTCATTTAAGACTTGATCGATGTAAAGATTTTGGTCGACATGATGACTCAAATTTTGGGTCACGTCATTATATTTATTTATGAGACGTATATTTTTCTCAGACAAAATCGTTTCAAAAATCCTGAAATTAATTATAATTCAATAATATCAATTTTTATAATTTTACAATGAAAATATAAAATTGATATAGTAAATTCAAAATAAATTGAGAAAATTTGAAGCAAGCAACATAAAATATTAACAACATACGAGGAAATCATAAGTCGCTTATATAAATTACAAAAAAAAAAAAATGGAAGAAAATAACTGATCCTTCAATGACCGGTAAGTAGAATGTACTGTTATGTCCAAGGGCGTTTTTAGAGCGGTAGCGTAAACGGTGGAGGTTTGGACTAACAGTTTAAAGAATACGCAACGGAGGTTTTAATTCCGTTGTTTTAATTATTTATGTGGGACGTTTTCGATGTACGAATTTACCACGCCTTCGTTTGAGACTGTTCACGGATTTAATGTAAGAGTAGATGTACTTACTACTTGTTGATTTATTTCTTAGGATCGGATCCGTGATTCCGGGGCTGATCGTGATGCCTTTTCCTTGATTGGGCCCTCTGTTGGTAATTGCAGCGGATGGATGTGGTTGGATTGGGCTGCTTATCTTAAGGGCTTCTTATTTTTATAAAATGAATTAAATTAAAACAGATTCCACTTTTCCAGATTTATTTAATAAACACCAGAACTTCTACACTTTCACAATTTTTATCAGATCGAAATTAACATTAATGAATTTTATTTATTCGAGCTAACGTCCTCCAGTCCCCCGTAGGGTAAAGTGCGCAAATTTAGCTTTAAAAGATCTTAAGTTACTTATTGACCGAACTCTCGCCTAAGTTTAGGACTTTGAGGATCCGGTTCTCTAGATTTTCTTACTTGTCAAAATCCCGCCTAAGTGCAGGGCAAATTAAGACTTTGGGATTTGACTTTCTAGGTTTTATCTACTGATCGAAATCTCGCCTAAGTGCAGGGCAAACTAGAACTTTGAGAATCCCGACTCGTAGACAACTACAACTAGTACGTGGCCTGCCGGTTGAACCGTGTCTGAACTCGTCTTAAGTGCAGCGCAAATTAAGATAAGGGACTTTTACAAGGCACGGGCCTGTCAAGTTAAACGCGGAAGTCGAATTAACTAACAAAAGACGTTGCGTTGGCTGTTGATCGCCTTTTTAAATACTCGCGGTGCTGAGATTGCAGAAGTCCCCGCTAGTCAACCAGCAGTCGCGTAGTTTATATTTCATTGTGGCTTTCGCGCATGGAGAAGTCTTCCATCTGCGCGGGTGATTTAAATTTAAAAGAAAAATTTTGGGGTGGACATAACAGTACAAACATACTGAAATTTTTATTTACAATTAAAATTTATTTCAATATCTTAATGAACGCAGAAACTAAAGCGATAACTCACATGCTGCAAAATCTGTCGATTTTGTACTCAGTTTTATTTTCCTCCGGTACTCAGGAATCGTTAATGAATGTACTGATTTTAAGCTTAACTGAGCTTGGTTTATCTGCTTACTTATAACCATAAATTAATGATTTTTTTCGGACTATAATTTTAAACTTTATCTATTTTCAATAAACTATGGATTTTATCAGAGAAAACTTACTGATTAATGATTGATTTTTTCCGCCATCTCGATTGCGTTCGTGCAGGAATGTTCGCTGTGCTTCCAAATAAATTATATTTTTTGTATTTTCTGCGTTTTTTCTTTTTCGTAGTAATACAATTTTTTGTTTCTTCATGATTCAAACCAGAAACTTTAAGAGCCATAAAAAAAAGTAATTATATTGGTAATGTAGACTTTAAATGTTAATTATTTCTTAAATGTTTTAAATAAAAATCATTGATTAACGCTTCCGTGTCATCAGCATTCATATATTTTATATGCTAGCATGAATAATATATCTATTTATATCACAAATATTTTGAATATAAAAAAAAATTGAAAGTCAAAAGCAAGCATTTATTTTATAATTGAGGTACGTTTTTCTGTCAAGGATTTAAATAACATATAAAAAAATAGTAATTATATTAATTGGTGCGGAGTTTGGAAATCAAGTACTGGAAGGTGATAGAAAATAACTGGAGATCATGAAACAACAATTCGCGCTCGTTCAATGGCTTGGTGGAAAGTATAACAAAACCTATACACCTGGTGTCCCCGTGGAGTGGATATTAGACTTTGATCCCAAAACGTTCGATCCAACTAAAGAACCTGAAGATCATTCCTACGTTGTGCAGTGGCGTGAAAGTAAGTCTGGTAAAATGCCAAAATGTGGGTGGAAATTTTATGACGCCAAAATTATACGAGTATCACGTAAGTATTACCTAAAAAGTCAAATTAAATTTGAATAAATAAAAGCATGCATGAACGGTACACTGATAAAAATTTAAGTTGACTCAAGAGCAAGAATCTTGAAACAAGAACACCATCTTGAAGAAAAAGAATTTCTTGAACTAAAAGGAAAAATTCTCGAGTCAAGATATAATTCTTGGTTTAAGAATTTTTCTTCTTGACTCAAAAATTTCATTCTCTTAAAAATGATGTTCTTGGTTCGAAATTCTTGCTCTTGAGTCAAGTTAAATTTTTTATTAGTGTAGTATATTTTTATGAAATATGACATCAACACATTCAAGTTCGTTGTAATAATTTTTCTTTCTGATTTCAGGTCGCATCACATCATTAAAAAAAGAAATCAAAATCTTGGAAGGTTTAGTTTCTCCTCTACGCTTAGTTTCTGCTGAACAAACGTCTGAAAGGCCTTCTCCAAAAAATTTAGATTCCATGTACGAGACTATAGAAGAAGAAAAAGTAGAAAAAGAAGATCAAGAAGAAATGGTTGCAACTTCAGCTAAAACATCATCAGTAAATTTTTTTCGTACACTGATGAAAAATTTAACTTAACTCAAGAGCAAGAATCTTGAACCAAGAACACTATTTTGAAGAAAAAGAATTTCTTGAGTCAAGATATAATTCTTTATTTAAAAAAATTTTCTTGATTTAAGAATTTTTCTCCTTGAGTCAAGAATTACATTTTCTTCAAAATGGTGTTCTTGGTTCAAGATTATTGCTCTTGAGTCAAGTTAAATTTTGTATCAGTGTACAAAAATATTGCGTGGCTCTTTTAAAATAAAATAAAAAATTGAGAAATTTCTCAAATAATTATAAAATTAACAATAAATAATTATATTACTTAGGGAATCCAGAACAGGAAAAAACGAAAAAGCTTAAGAAGCAGTCATGAGGTAGTAACTGAATTTGACAACTCAACAGATCGTAATCTAAAGAGTAATAGAGACATGAATGAAGAAGTAGACACAAACAACTGGGATGATCTCCTTGAGGCACAATTTGATGAAGAAAGTAATAATTTCTGGAGAAAAAATGACCAAATGATCAATTTGCATAATTGTCATAAGTTGCTGTTGATATATTTACTTTAAATCCGATAAAATCTCAATAGATCTGAAACATCTTGGCCAAACATCACCATACTTAACAAACTTTTAATTTGTTGATAAATTTAAGATTTTTTCGGTCCAGATACCATCAGAGCTGATAGATTCAAAATTTTTTCAAGAACGTTCCAGCAATACCAAAAAAAATCTCAAATTTGTAGGCAACATACCATCAAACAGATAAAATGTTGATGTTTTGGTTCAGGTCGAAGAAAATTAATCAGAACGGAACTTTTTCAATGAAACGTTTTTTAAATTATTAAACTTTTTATTCTTTTATGCACAAATGCTTTTTACATTACATGTATAACTGTTTACAGACGATCGATCGGTGAAGCAGATTTTGCTGAGTTTGTGTCAAGAAATAAAAACCATCAAGCAAGCTCAAGTTCAGATGCTAGAGATGCGGAATGAACAGCCTCCACAGCCTAATGACCAAGTCTGGAAATCCTATTTTGTTTGTTACAGTAAAGACGTATATTTGAAACTTATTTAAGACGTATTTTGTTAATTGGCTTAATCGCTATTCTAAGTCAAAATATAAAAAAAAATTTATAGTTTACTCTTGTACGTCTTTACTCTTTTTCTTAATATTAACTTTACTTAGCTTATACTCTATTTCATTGACAATTCTAGGTAGAAATTGGTCATGCAGGATCCAACGTCTTCGTTACTCGCCTGCAGTGGGATACAGCAAACTCGCGGAATTCCTACACCACTATGGGTATATCTCTTGTGCAGGCATTGTTTGAGCAGGATGTACTGCTTCAAAGTAATTTGAGAGGAAGCGTTAGTAAAATTGACAAAAATCATCCCCGCAGACCAGGATTGGATACAGTTATTATAAGTGCTATCACTGGTTAGTTCGAAATTATCAATTTTGAAACTTAATTAAAAAGAATTGATTTGATCATCTAAAATCTAGAAATAATTTCTTGAATTAATAATTTATTATTCGGCGAAAGAAGTTATCAATTCTTCGCGATAATTTCTCAGTTCGACATTCGTTTCTTTTGAATGGAGTTAATTTTTTGATTAGCGCTCGTTCCAAAATTTTTTGATTAAAATAATTCTGCCACATAGATTTCAATCTTTAGTGCACATAATGATACCTTCCTTATGCTAACACTATCATCATGACTGTTTTTCCTTGTGTATTAATTTTTCATTCATCATCTGTAATTTTAGAAGCTGTTCAAGAAAAATTTCCTGATTATAAAAAATCGTATTTTGGCATAGCAATCAATAATTTTTTAACTAATTTACGTCGAAAAAATAAAGTTGCTGATGACGGGGTAGCTACTAATGTTATTATTATTCAAAAAAGTTTTTACTAAGATTTTTATTTCTATTTTTATAATTTAATAATACTAAATTCTTATTCATTATTATTCTAGGAGGAGCAGTTAGATTAGTAATCACGCCATTTTTGATATTTTTTCCACAATCAAAGGATCTTGAATTATTTATTTAATTTTTTTTTTTTTACAATTCATTTGGGTACTATTGACATCAATAATTATATTGCCATTTATATATTATGTTCTACTTTGTTAAGTACAAAATACTGCATATTGGATTTCTTTGAAGATTTCTTGAAAATAAAAAAATTACATTCTGTTAAGTTTAATCGAAAGTTTCATCCTCGCTTATTTAAAACTTGATGCTGTTAGAAATTGGGTGATGGACACATAAAATTAATGGTAATATATTTGCTGTTAATTGTACACAGAAAAAAAGGTTTACTTGAACCAAGAAAAAAATTCTTGAACCAAGAAAGTTTGAAGGAAGACCGAAATCATCTTGAACCGAGAGAAAAGTTCTTGGCTCAAGAATTTTTTTCTTGGCTCAAGAATTTTTTTCTTAGGCCGAAAATTTTTTTTCTTGGTTCAAGATAATATCGGTCTTCCTTCAAACATTCTTGGTTCAAGAATTTTTTTCTTGGTTCAAGTAAACCTTTTTTTCTGTGTAGAAATATTAAATATATGCATGTTTTTATGTAAATGATGATTTTTTTTACTTATTAATCAACTACTATATCCACTATATTCAAATGATTTAAGATTTAAGTGAAATGGACGCTCGAAAAATGGATAATAACCGACTATATCAGATTGAATTTGAGCTCATATAATAATGCTTATCTTTGTTTCTAGTCAGGATAACTTAAGCCAATGCTGTATATTTTATCGGAGCAGTTGATATAGATAAAATATTATAGCTAAACGAATATTATAAAGTTTAAATAGGACAATGTTATATGCAATGCATATGATGACATTTAGTTTTTAAATTATAATATAAATTTATTTTTTACAATAAATATCACAAAAAATGTAAAATATATATTTTACAATATATATCACAATATATGTGTAATATATATGTTTTACAATATATATCACAATGTATGTAAAATTTATATGTAAAAATATAAGAAGAAAATATAATTTAAATATATGGGATACATATATTTCTATAAATATATTTATTTATAAAAAATCGGCCAAAATATCTATATGATATTTTATATTGGTCAATATATTTTTTCATATATTATTATGTTGCAAATATATACTATACTATATATTTTTAGCATATATAGTTTTTTCATGCGGGAACTCAGACCAACAACCAGATAACTTTGATAGTCTGATCTCAGAAGATGAAAGTGTCACTAATAGTGTGACGTATGTAGGGGTCATATCGTGCCAAATTTTGCCATCCTTCTTTTTTTCTTCACTCCTATAAACTTTCTTATATTAAATTTCCATTTATTTTTTTTTTATATGTATTTGATTTTTATATTTCTTAATTTTCAGTTACTTATTTACTTAAGTGGTTGACACATCTATTAAATATTACAATAGCTGTACGCTTGATGCTACCTTCTGACGCAAGTAAATTCAACCTTTTGAAGTTTGAAGTTAAATGAAGAAATAGTAAATCATAAATCACCCAACTCAAAACTAAATACAGCCTTATTGTATTTAGAAGTTTATAAACGATGGGCTCATATTACTCGATCCATTTTTGTTGATTATTTAAGTACTTTAAAAGATATAATAACAGGTATACAATTAGGACAAGCTGGTCAACTCTTCGCTGGTATTTTAAGTCCGGAGAAATTCATCTCGTTAGCCAAAGAAAGGACCACTATTAAAAATCAAAATCTATTACCACATTCATTAGATAATTTTACCTTCAACCATTCATTACATATTTCTACTCTAGAATTTAAATTTCATGAAGACAGTTTATTTGTTTTTGTGAACATACCTTTATTAGAGTCAAAATTATATTATTTACATAAACTTCATTCATACTCCGTTGCCCAAACTTTTGGTAACAATACAAGAGGCTCAGCATACATCCAACCTCGTTCTGATTACCTGCTCACTGGTATAGACCGAGTTTGGTATGCCCTCATAAACCAGGATGACATTAGACAGTGTCTATCCATCGATAAAATTCTTTTATGCCCTTCAAAGTATTCACTATATGATTCCACTATAGATCCTGCTTGTGAGATGTCACTTTTCTTAAACCAACGAAATTTTAATATATTAGCTTGTGACATAAGAATAAATCGAGTATTTCAACCCTTTTGGAAACCATCAATTAAATCACCTGGTTGGATATATTCCCTTCCGGAATCCGACCTTCTGTTGACGAGTTGCAATAAAAATACTTCTATTTTTAATCTTTCTGGCACAGGAATAATAAAAATTCAGACAGGTTGTGTAGCGACCACAAATTTTGTTCAGTTGTTCGGAAATGGCTTGTCCAACCACTCACAACCTTTCTACTCAAATTCCTTTAAATTAGAACTAACACAAGTTGTCCCTGAACTAGACTTACACCCGCTATTAGCGAAAAATTCAACCAAGAAGGTTCCTATAATCTCTGATTACGGAATATTAAATTACGATTTCCGACTATCCGATACACTCCTTGAAATTTCGAATGGTCTCAAACGTCCCGATCATAATAACTCCTTAGACATACACTTAATATTTCAAAGTGTATTCGCAATAGTTTTCTTTTTTAACATACTTGTCGGAGTAATATTAAGCATTCGTAGAAATAAACCTCCTGTGCAATATAACGCCTTAAACAAAGAAGACACTCAACCTCCAGCTCCCGCTCCTAGTTCCAATACCTACAATTAGATGAGAAAGCAACCTCAAAAGTTTCCGTTTTTTTATATTGTCAATAGAATAGACTATCTCATATTAAAAATAAAAAGGCTCTACTAAAGAACCTACAATAAGTAGTAACATAAAGATACTGAATAGAAATTATAATATTTATACTTAACTCATGAAAAGAATAGATAGTTTTAAATGTATAATAATCACGTCACTATATTATAAGCTAAGGATATTGAATGAATAGGGTATCTACCTAATGTTAAAAGTATTAATATTTAATATAAAAAAAAAAAAAAAAGAGAGAGAACCACATTGTAGAGAGAAAAATATTATATTTTAACTTAAAATACAGGATAAAATACATAGTAATTCGAATAATATCCTCAAATTGGATCGGAACTACACCCCGGTGCACTTCTTAATTCTACGATGAACCAGTCTATATATGCCAAAATCCGAAGTGGTGCACCTCTCAAGACTGCACAAAGATCCGGCCCAAGCTCCACGAACAACTATAAACAAAATAAAAAGAAAACATTATACATAATAATCACCAAACAAGATTCAAAAACAACTTACCCTGAGGAAAGATCGGTTTGATCTGAACTCTCTCTCACTCCATGGAAGATTCTCGTATAACCATTGCACTTCGTCGTCACTCAAATCGCCAAGCAACACTAATAATGGATCCATGAAAGGGAACCCATTTTCTGTTATCCTGGGGACGAAGTCTAGGTCCAAAAGATGCCTTCCAGGAACGAGAGAAGCAGCCTGCCGATACCTTGCCAAGCAATGTTCCTCTTCAGCTTGATCATTCCTTAACTTGATCCTCTGGCCCGAAACCTTTGAATCCTTGGTCGTCATCTCTCCCAAACGACCCTTCAAACTGAACAAATCCTTGCCAATTGCACTTTTTCCGAGATTATGGTCCTCCTCCATATCAATTTCCTCATCAGAACCAAGAAACCCTGAATCATTGGAACTTCCCGAATCCTCCGTTGCCGTTGATTCCTCCTCATCCTCAGAATTTTCGTCTGAGTTATCACCAGGTTCCTCTTCTCCCTCTCCAACCGACATCCTCTCATCCTCTTCTTCTTCAAGTTCGAGAACATTGCCAACATCCATTGGCAACTCCTCATCAACCAACGTTTCTGCGTCCGAATCCACTTCTTCGTCAGAACTAAGATCAACTAGGATCGGCACTTCACCATCTTCACGAGCAAAATTTTCCATATTTTTTTTCTTGCACTACAAGACACACAACACCCTCAAAGGTCCAAAGAAAACTGACTAAGATGACAAGACCACCTAACTTTTATATCAACTTCTCCATTATAGTATACATTATATAGACGACTTTACCATGCATATATTACACTAATGTTAATAATGTCAATTCAGAAGGTGCAATTGAATGAACAGAAAATTTTCTTTTCAGAAAACAGAACCTTTACTTCATATTGCAGCATAAACATTTTATAATACAATAGTTCCTTTTAGAGCAAACGTCTAAAACTCAACCGAGCCCTAGACATCAACTGCAAAGAAGAGCCAAAGACAACCAAGAAGTCCAACTCAAACCATCCTCTTGCAAATACTGATTGCATAATCCTCCTGATCTCCTCCAATAAAACGGTCATATAGTTGGACCATTACACTCAAATAAAAGACATGAGTACTCCACTCAACATCAGTGTTGCTCTTGGACCATCAGACATCACCTTAACTGAACTTCATAATCAGTAATATGTAGGAAAACTGGATCATTATCAGTGACCCAGCTTCCAATATTACTGTTTTTCACACACCAAGTACTCCGCCACAACTTGAGCCAACTTGCGACTCATTTTGGACTTAAAGGACAATTGATGCCAAATCACTTGCATGGCCTCCTTTGTACATCATCCAAGTCATGGGACTCGGAAGACTGCTGGACATTCTAGTAAAACATAAATCACTAAAATTCATTCAAGTAGTCATTAAACTTTCTAGTCGTTCAAAAGCACGCTCTGAACCCATAATATTTCTGTACAAATTTACACAAAGTATTGTATAAATAGTCAGCCCTCGTGGAATAGGGCTAATTTCTTAAGCATGGAGATGTGACGTATGTAGGGGTCATATCGTGCCAAATTTTGCCATCCTTTTTTTTTTCTTCACTCCTATAAACTTTCTTATAATTAATTTCCATTTATTTTTTTTATATGTATTTGATTTTTGTATTTCTTAATTTTCAGTTACTTATTTACTTAAGTGGTTGACACATTTATTAAATATTACAATAGCTGTACACTTGATGCTACCTTCTGACGCAAGTAAATTCAAC
>JZSA01004003.1:0-106660 GCA_000956155.1 Cotesia vestalis | reverse complement strand
AAAAAAAAATCAACAACAATAATATTCTAAAAAAAAAAAAAAAAATTGGGAATTTTTGACATAATTATAATTTTTTCCAAAGACTAAACACCGCTAATTATTCGACATATACGTACGACCTATATCTTGAACATTAGTCACGACATAAAATAATAAAGTCCTCTTTCTTCACCTTCCGACAGCAGTTATTATGCTATCACAATATTATTCCGAAATAATTTATGAGATCGTGGCAAGACAAACAGATGTCAGCTTATGATTTACGCTTATGATAAACAAAGCAACAAAACGGGTAAATTATACCAACCGATTGCTGGGTATCAAGCTCATAATACGGTGGTGTGCTTGTTCTTTCGGTTGTTGGCGGAGGAGCCGTTGTCATCACTTGAATGGAATCGCGCAAAACTGTTATTGCTGGTGATTCTACTCCCACCCAGTATGTTGCGTAATCTTGGAGGAAAGTTGAACTGCGATGAAGAATAAATTATTTCTATTATAAATGTAAATATATAAAGATACTTTGGACATTTTATTATCATAATTTGATAAATTTTATTTTTAAAATGAAAAATTTCATACTTGAAGATTACAGTTCCTTCGTAGCTTTCTGGTGGGGTCCAAAATACCTCCAGATTTCTTTTTTCTACTTTATTTTTGTGAGTAAGTGTATTCTGAAAATAATTTTATTAATCATAATAATAATAAGCTGTAAAAAAATCGGGAAATTAATTGTTTTTTTTTTTTAATTTTATTTTGGAAAATTTAATTAAATTTTTATAAAAATTAAAAAATAATAAATTTAATTAATTTGATGTCTTTAAAATTAATTTTTATACGAAAATTTCTAGAATTTTTTAAAAAAATAAATTATTATACAGAGTTAAAAAAAAAATCAATTTTTTTCTAAACACGTATTTTGCAATTTTTAAACAAAAAAATTTTTTTTCACCCCGAATTTTTTTTTTTTTCAAAAATTTACGTAAAATTTTTAATTTTTAAAAATTTTTTAATAATATAAATCAAAAATAGCTTACATTCATGCCGGGGGTACATTCAATGGCCTGAATGTCTTTGGGTAAATCAACAAACTCCCCGACAAATTCGCCGGTCTCAACATCCCGGGCGTTGATAATGAATCCTTGAAATGCTAAGCCTTGGGGACTTCCAAGGGTCAACCGTATCCTGCCCTGGCCCGCAACAGCTCGTATTTCGTATGGAGGATATGATCCTTGGGTATTTATTCCTGGGTGAACCGGAGCTAGGTCGTAGCATGATTTCCCCGGCGCTCCGTTTGGCAAGCCGAGGATTTTTGTGGCCGTACACACCAAGATTAGTTTCAATAGCACTAAAAAATTTTTAAATAAATATTTCTTAACAATAAATGAATATAATAACAACTTAAAAAAAAAAAAAAATAATGATAAAACTCGAGCGTATTAATTTAATAAAATATTTACACAATATTTTAATCATTATTTCATTCATTTCACAAGAATGTAAATATGTACCCACTGCTAACAAAAATACTGTTATCAAATTTAATATCTCAATAAAATATATCAATCATTTATTGTATCAATATTACAAGGACCGTATATATGTAATTTTCGACATTTAAATATCAAATATATCGTAACAAATTTCAAAGTCAAATAATTACGCGATGAAATATTAAATATTTTTTTGATTAACATTTTAGTATAAATTATAAGTGCGAGCCTTGAAAAGTGACACAATTCTCTTGAACAATTTCTATCTCTGTCATACATTTCACGAATACTACTCATATAAGTACAATGCAAGTTAAAAAGTATGACCTTGTTAGAGTTACTTTTGACCTGGATTATGATCGAAATTTAAGACAATACAACATAATGAAATAAGTTTTGATGTAATTTTGTGAGCTCAACGGCAACGCAGGATGATAATTTAGTGCAAATTTAATGTAAAAATAAGTTATTTAATTTGTGAATGAAATCTTATAGCAGCTAAAGTACGTAAGTTAATTGTTGACGCTCAAGTTTAGGAATGTGCGAGTTAGGAAATCAGGCAGCGACGTCGTACGCTGCCAGTGAAAGCAGCACCAGGCTTCTTGTACTTTAGTTTATTTCGCATTTTCTTTCTTACACACTATGCAAGTTTACTTCTTGTATCTTCTTGCAATTTACTATTCATGCAATGTGTCGTTGGTGTATTTTATTTTAATAAAATTATAGGAATAAAATAGTTTGAAATTTTCAGAAAATAAATTTCACATTTTTTAACCTATTATTATTATTATCAAACAAAAAATTAAAATTTACAATAATAATAATAAATAATAACAATAAAAGATTTTTTAATTTTTAATTGTATCAAATTTCCGCTAGATGTCGCATAATCGCTTCAACAACTCGTACTTAGAAAGTTAAAGCTCAAGTATTTAGAACCGAATTATTATTATTATTATTATTATTATTATTATTATTATTTTCATCAAATTTCCGCTAGGTGTCGCATAAGCGCTACACAAACTCGTATTTAGAAAGTTAAAGCTCAAGTATTTAGAATCGGATTGAAATAAAAATAAAAATATCGTATTGTTATAATTATTATTTAAAAAAATTTCAAAAAAATGAAATTTAACGAAGATTAAAAAAACTAATTTAAATAGAAACAAAAAAATTACAAAGTAAATAATGAATAATTTTTCCAATAAGAAAGTACTCATCAGACTTATTACAATATACTTATATACTTATTACTATAAAATGTAGTAACTATTACATAGTACTGACAAATTTAGCAGAATATTGAGAGAGCAAGTTTAACTTTATTTTCCAAACGATTTATTTCAGATGAGAAAACGTGATTTTTCACGGTAGAGTGACAAGACGCTGATCATCCTAAACTATATTTTCATATTGAGCATAGATCTTTAAGTTATTGAATTTAAATTCCCTTCTATTCGCATACATTAAATATGTATATGTATATGTATATATTTTTGGTATTTATACTCTCGTCTAGCTCCGGGCATAATTATTCTAACTTTATTATTTAATGTATTCATAACATGGAAAATTTCATTACTCTATCACGGTTGAAGCTAAGTGTATTATTATGTACAAAAAATATAATAATAATAATAACAAAAATTTTAATAATAATAATTTCACTTTTCAATATAAATTATTAATTATTTTTCCATTCATTTATTTGTTATATACTTTAATAATAAATTTTAAATATTTTACTTTTATTTTTTTTCTACTCGTCAGTAATTAATTTTTTCACAAATAATATACTTCAAATAGACTTCCGGTAGAGGATATGGTATATAATAAGTCATTTAATTATTATAGTACTGTAGTA
Organism: Cotesia vestalis; assembly: GCA_000956155.1. Classification (NCBI taxonomy): domain Eukaryota; kingdom Metazoa; phylum Arthropoda; class Insecta; order Hymenoptera; family Braconidae; genus Cotesia; species Cotesia vestalis. Next base: position 103,306 of record JZSA01004003.1, on the reverse strand, counting down.
AAAAAAAAAAAAAAAAAGAAAATAATTATCCTCATGACTGTTGAAATGAAAAAAATTAACCACTTGACATTTCAACCAACTTATTCACATTGTTAGCAAAAAAAAACGAGTACAAGGTTTTTTCGCCAACCATATATACACATATATACATATATATATATTTATTATATACTCATATAGACAAACATCTGCGACCACACATATATCTATCCATACTTAAATATAATACCACGATTACTCCTGAGCATAATAAAAATCTTAAATCTCCCAGCGTATCAAACGCTTCTAATATAATTATAATTATAATTATAATTGTAATTATTATCATAATCACACATGAAAATTCTCCGTAAAATTACAAATTACATACATTAATATATTACACATGTTAATATACAACCACAGCAGATAGACAACTGTGCACTCATGTCATGATTTAATGAGAAATTCTGTCACTAAACCGGAGATGACTAATTTTTTTAAAATTTAAATTTCCTCAACTCATTACCTTCAAATTCAAAAATATATATATGAATATAAATATCGTTTACTAAATTATCACGTAACTTTATTAATTACGCAATTAAAAAGTTATCAAGCTTTATCAAACGGCTTTACGTAATAAATTCAGCAAATTAACTTTGGAATTTATAATTAATATTTTGTTGATAAAATCTTAAAATATTTGAGGATTTAATTAATAGTTTTTTTTTTAATTTGTACACAAAAAAAAATTAATTTGAATCAAGCAAATAATTTTTAAGAACTTTATTGTTTTAATTTGAGTAAAAAAATTCTTAAATTTTTACGAAACTGTTCAAAATTATTTTCTTGGTTCAAAAATGTCTCTCTTGGCTCACAATAATTTTTTAAAAGTGTAAAATAAAAAATAAATATTTTTTTTCGGGATAAAATGCAAATTTCTTCTTTCAATTAATTTGATTGATATTTCAGATTTTTTTTATGTCTTATCGAAATTAATTAAAGATTAAAAAATGATCAAGTATTCATCTTTTGTATTATCTACTTAAACAAGTCTTCAGATATTTAAAAACTGATCACATTGATTAATAAATCGAATTATTGATAATTTAATTAAAATTTTTACAAGAAAAAATTTTGTATTGTTGAAATAAATGAAAAAATCGTAATCAAAGTAAAACATTAATTAAAAATAATTTAACAGAATTTATTAGGGTTTTTAAAAAATTTAAAACTTCACCAAAAAAATAATAAAAATTGAGCGAATTAAAAATCACAAATCTCATATAAAATTCTGTTTAATTACAAATACAAACATATAAACTATATATATTGACTACACGCTGAATACTACATGCCACGAGGATATACGCGCATGCACGCGAAACAGTACATTGAACTTTTTTCCCAGTTGTCAGATCCTCACTTGTGTAATCATCGCAATCAACATTAATTATCAATCTCCCTTTTTATTTAAAAAAAAAAAAATTTAATAATATTGATCAAAAACTAAAACAATATTTCGTGCGGGCATAAAATGACTTTTTGAACTAAAAATTAAAATGAAAATTAATATAAAACTTACAGGAATTCATTTTGAATGAATTTATTTTGAAAATTACAATCCACAAAATAAACAGAGGTTTTATTTGACCAGTCGCTCAACTTATCGGGTTCTGACAGTGAACTGCGGTAATCATTAGTCACTTGCACACAACTTACTTAAAAAAAAAAAAACTCAAGTACAAATATAAATACTTTAACGATAAATATAATAGCAATAGTCAGCATTATATTTTATCTTGACGTAAGTGCGTTAATTACCGTCATTTTGTTCGCAATCGTTAGAATAATTGTTTTCACTGATACCAATTCAAAATTATTTTGAATATTTAACTTTAATCCGCCGATAAAACAGCTACCACGTTGAAGTCTCCGATAAGACGCGATTTTCTTGAGTTAAAAATTTCTTCTTCGATACAATGTATATATATAACACAATGACTCTCGGGAAGAAATTGTAAAAAAAATGATGATTTTTAGAGATCGCGACGGAAAAAGCGCGGAAACCCGACACGTGCACCCGAATTAAACATTCTTTATTAAATAAATATCCGAATAGTGGCAAACATCAGGAACCACACCTTGACGAAGACTGAAAACTGAAACGGTACACAGGTATTGAAAGGAGTCTCGCCGTGAGACCACCTCAGGTACGTGTTCACTAGTCCTGAACCCCGCTTTACCTGCTGGTTACCGGAAGACTTTAGGCCTACTGACTCAACTCCTACTCAAAGTCTCTGTTTGTGTTTTTATTTTACTGCACACTGTATATAATAATACTCAATGCTGCACAAGCTTCCTCATATCGTACAACATTGTACAGGTTTTAATTCATTATTATTATTATTATTATTTTTTATATTTACTTTTTCTAAAGACTGCACAGAAAGAACAAGATGACACTGGATATCATCCTAGATTATACTCAGTGATATCTGTAGTGAAAAAATTTTTTAGATAGTATCTAGTATAATCCAGATTATACTGGGTTATATCTGGATTATACTCATTGTAATCTGGATTATACTCATTATAATCTTGATTATACCCATTATAATCTGGATTATACTCATTATAATCTGGATTATAATCATTATAATCTTGATCATACTTATTATAATCTGGATTATACTAGCTACTATCTGAAATTTTTTTTTTACCACAGATATCACTGAGTATAATCTGGAATGATATCCAGTGTCATCTCATTCTTTCCGCGTAATTTTTTAATACTTAATATTTTTAGTTTTTATTGGCTGTCCAGTCTAATACAACAATTTTTTCTCTAATTTTTTTAATTTAAAAATTAGATAAAAAATTATTTTATTAGACTGGACAGCCAACAAAAAATAAAAATATAAATTATTATGTTGAATCGAAGAAATATGATTGACTTGGTATGCCAAAGAACCTTGCGTCTAAGACTATACTAAGATTCCCTTCACTTTTATTATTAATATCAAGCGATTTTGCTTCATTGTTAATGATAATGACTAATCCTTAAGTTATTTTATTTGCCAGCTATGAATGAGCGAACAGTGATTAATAACTAGTTTGCATTTGAGATTAATGATATTTGATGTATTCTATTAATTTATAGTTTATTGACTATTTTATTTATTCATTAATTTCTATGCAAATTTCTGAGGAATTATTTAAATCAGTGTAATGTAATAAATTAAGATGTCTTACACTTTTACTTTTGATTAAATAAAACACAAGGGCAATTATTTTAATGATATGCGTTTTTACATTTTCTAACAACTTTCTCGACGCCAAAAGCCGGTTTTTTGCGACCAGATTTTCGTTTGAAAAGTCGATTATTCTTGATATTAAATTTTTATTTCCGGGTCGAAGTTTTAAAATTAAAATTTTTTTATTTTTTATTTCACAAAATAAAATATTGAAAAATTGTAATTATTTGTAACTGATAAAAAATAAAATAAATTTTCAGGCAAAACAAACTTATTTTAAAAAGTAAACTTTGCTATGTGTAAAATAAAAGTACCAGCAAGTGTCGTTGTATTTCAGCGTAATGAAGATGTGTTTGCACTTGTGTGGATACATTGTGTACTTAGCTCGGCACCGGCACATAACAGCGAACCTGATTCTGTTATATTGCGAGTACCGTTAATCATAGTTCGAGGTTCGAGGCATGAGGCATGTACAAAGTAATGTGTCCCTTGAATATTAAACGGGAACGAAATGAAATGAAATGCTTATAGCTGGCTAGGTGGTGGCCCCGCTTTTACGTTACTGGTTATTTTAGAGAGGTACTTTTTATCCACGTCTTGTGGGTATATCGGTATCGGGATAGTACAGGATAGGATCAACACTGAAGATCGGGCGCATACCATTCTCTCGGTCAGACACGACCTACCTACTTAACTTTGATTTTCTCATTCTCATGTTCGAGAAAATATTTTTACGCTAAGAAAACATTTGACTTTTAGTTTAAGGAGTGTACTTGTTCATGATTGCGTTTTACTAATGCTATTTATTGTTACACTTCCTTACTAAAAAAAAATCTCTAAAATTTTTCGATTCAAACTTTTCATTTATCATTGAATTAAAAAAAAAAATTAAAGTGGAATTTTTATATTAATGAAAAAATTATTAAAAATTTTTTTTTAGCCTATTTGAACCTTAAATAGCGTTTAAATGTTATTAAACATAATGTTAATTTTTACTCTGCAATTAAAAATTTTTTTTTAACTCTAATTAAGACAAATAAAGCTCTTTAAAATAATTTTTTTGGTTCAAGAATTTTTTTTCAGGGTAAAAATTAATTTAAAAATTATCAAGACATTCCAAACAAATTAACTATAATTTAATAATTATTAAATATTTATATATTGTCAAAATATTTTCTTTTTTTTTAATTTTCTATATTTTTGGAAAAATAAAAAAATTAAAAAAAAATATTTGGCAATTATGATGCAGAAAATTTTTAACTAATAATTTATTAAACATAAAATATTTTCCTAACTGTAAATACGAAAAATTTTGTAAAAATCTGATTGCAAATTTTCAAAAAAATTTTTTTAAATATTATTAGTTTGAAAAATTCAAAAAATTATTTTTTTTTAATTTAATTTAATTTATTATTATCAATATGGACGCGTAGAAAATTTAAGAAATTTCATGTACGAATTTTGAGAAGATAAATTAAAATTCTAGTGTAAGAATTTTTATTTTTTTATTACTTATTAAAAATTCCTATCTTTTATTTTAAAAAAATTTTTGCTTACGTTTTTGCTGTGATAATAATAATAAGAATAATAGAGGAAGAAATATTTATACCTGATACTGATGACTCATAATTACTGAGTGCAAAAAGTGTTAGATACGCAGTTTATATATTAACACTTTGTTGGACTAATTCACAGAATAAATAGGTGTAAAATATAATTTGATTTGCGCGTTTCTCTTTCAAGCAAAAAGTTATTATTTTTTTTTCAAACCGCAATTACTATTTATTTTTCCAAGTGAGTTTTTTCAATTTAATATTTTAATTAAAAAAATTTATGTGTGAAAGTTTTTAAAAATCTGGGATACAAAATTAAAAAAAAGTGAAACTTTTTTTTAGAACACACATGCAATAAATTTTTACAACCCATAAAATTAATAAAATCAAATTAAAAAAAATATTAATTTACAAAATAAAAAATTTGAAGATAAATTGTAAGTTTTCAACAGAAGAAAAGTCGACATCACTTAACGATCGACTCTCGATATTTTTCCAAGCTTACTGTCAACTTTACTATCAGCAGGTCCTCGATCAACCGTCGGCAAATGATCCTAATAAAAACCTCCAAATTTTGAAAGAAAAATTCGCGTTTTTTTTTTTATTAAAAATATGTCGCAAAATTAAATTTTAATTCAGTTTAAAAAATAATTAATTCACAATATTGAAGGTCGATAACTTGCATATTAATAATAGTCAAAACTTTCTTCTGCGCACACGCGAGCCCTCAAGGTCCGCGATAACTAGTCACATTAACCGCGGGGTTCGAAAGCTCACTAGTCAGTCATCAATTTTCTCAATTATTTCTTGTGATTAATTTTAAAAATCGGTCTATAAAAAAAATAAAAATAAAATTTATAAAGTTTGTTATTATTTTAATAAAAATTCATCATTATTGCAATTGATAATTAAGATGTCAATATTTGCTTGTTGCTTTCGCCGGGTGAGTTTATAATTATTAATTTGCAATAAAATAAAGTGTAATGTAATGTAAATAATCAGTTAAAATAAAAGTGTTCTGTAATAATAAAACTTTTAAAAGAATAATTGATTTTTATTTATTTATTTTTTTTTTTTTTTTGGTAAATAATTGACAGTTTTTGCTATTAAATTTAAAAATGAAATAAATGATGAATAATTAGCAATTACAAATGATAAAATATAGATGAAAAAGTAATAAATAAATAGTACGTTAGGCTTTCGTGTGTGAGCGGTTGCATTTTCCGGTCTTTAGGCAATTTCATGCTCAACTATCAAAGGCCCGAACGTCCTTGGTGTAATTAAACAGTTATTAATAGATTATAGAATCCTTCTCCGTATATTATAGTATCTATTATCCACGCTTTTCTATTTTTAAGTTCAATGACAAAAAGCACTTTTATTTTTCAATAAACTGCATTTCAGAAACATCTGAGAATTGACGACCCAAAGATTCCCGTCATCATGGAGCCGCCTGAAATATCTTGGGAAAACACCCTTGGCTCGCCAAACGGGGTTCCTTTTGACGATGACACCAAGCAGCTGGTTAAAGACTGCATGCATGTCTGCACACCACCCCCTGTTACGCTGACGACCCTCATCAAGAGGAGCGAAATTTTTCCGATTCAGTTTCCCATTAAAACAGTCAGATGTTCGTTCTTGAAAGAAAGAGGCATCAAACCTGATATTCTTGAGGTGATTATCAATTTTTTTGCTCTATCCTCTTAGACATAAATATTTATATATATTAGCTAAAAAATTACAACAGTTATTCCTTAATTATCCAACATTTTAGTAAATAAAAGTCCATTCCGATGTTATACTCGTCGAGACCTTTTATTTGAGTACCCACACGAATTTTTCTATATATTTTATATATATGATATTTGTGAAATATATAATATATATAAAATGTATGAAAAGTGCATGTGGGTACTCAAATGAAAGGTTTTGATGAGTGTAACGTCAGAATGAGCTTATATCGTTAAAAAAATCACTAGTTGACAAAATACAACAGTTATTTCTTCATTATTAATATTTTTGTAAATATAAGTCCATTCTGATGTTATAATCATCGAGACCTTTTATTTGAGTACCCACACGAATTTTTCTATATATTTTGTATGTATGTGATATTTGTGAAATATATAAAATATATGAAATATATGAAAAGTGCATGTGGGTATTCAAATGAAAGGTCTTGATGAGTGTAACATCGGAATGAGCTTATATCGTTGAAAACATCATCGCAAACCTCTTTGGAGGAGGAATTTCTTAAAATCCGTTCTTAGTTGCCCTCTACATATGGCAAAATTAATATTTCTACCAAACTAAATTTTTTATTATTTTTATTACCTCAGAAAATAAAAAGTTAAAACTTTAATTTGTACAATATAATTTTTTTTGAAATTAAATATAAAAATTTATTAAATTCGAAATAAAAAATTTTGAAGATAAAAAAAATTAATAATTCATAAAAAGCATTTTTTTATAAAAAAAAAAAATTAGTTCTAAAATTTTTATAAAATAAGCACAATTATTTCCAGTTTAACTCAAATTCAGCGTACCCAATAATCCACGAAGCGATGCTCCCCTTGATAGCAGGATGGCTGAAGTTCAAGCGTGAGCAAGGGAGCTCAATTGAAAAAGGCTTGTACAAAAACATGGGCCTGATACAATTTATCCAGCGGCTGCTGGACAAACGCGCGGTCGCGTTTTACGGTTCAGACGACCGATGGAAGCTAATTGACAAGAGGTCCGGAGAAGGAGGGTGGGAGTTTGTCGGCACTGACCAGGAAAAGGAGCCGCTGGTCCTCTCGAAATGTCTGTCCTATGACGAGATCAAGCTCTCTGCAATGATGGTGGTCTCATCTCACACTGAGTTTATAAATGACGGGGCTCGCGAAAACCGGGGGGTAATTTGCAATGATTCTGACGCTTTTCAGCCCAGGGGAGTCATTATGGGGGTCATTGGCTCCAGGTTTGAACGCTCCAGGTTCATGGAGTCACAGGATATTGTCATTTCTCCTTTACAAAATAATATGGATAATGGGTAAAAAATTTTTTTTTTGAAATTTATTTATAAATAATTAATTTTTAAATCCAATACATTAAATTTTAATTAATTAATAAAAATTTAATAATTAAGTTAATTAACTCAAGTAAAAAAATTTAATAATTAAATTAATTAATTTGTGAAAAAATTTAATAATTAAATTAATTAACTTAAATAAAAAAATTCTTGAGTTAAGAATTTTTTTCTTGATTCAAATAAAAAATTTTTTCCGAGTATATTATTATTTTTTTTTTATTAAAAATAGTTATGGTCCTTCTGTGGATGGAGTACCTGAGATAAGAGAGTTACGCACCCTCTGGTCACGATTCTATGGCCAAGACTACCATCCACTGTACGAACAAGCAATAAGACGAACCAAATCCAAAGAAAACAAACGCTATATTTCTTTGACCAACCAAACTATATTTGATGTCGAGAATTATATGAAAAGGACGCTCTTGTCTGTCGAAATAATTCTTTTGGAAGCTAATACAAGAGCTGAGAAACAAAATACTACTGCATTTCTTCATGTTGTAGGTTTTGGACTCGGTAATTAAATTTATAATTAATTATTTTATTAAAATTTGAATATTTTAATCCGATAATAAGTGAGATAAATTTCACTAAATGTTTATACATTGATAAAAAAATTTATTTCTCTTCAATTAACGTAATTTTTTTATGAATTAATTTATTCATTTAAGGTGTATGGAAAATAATGCACGATCAAGAGATGTATTTCCTGAAAACCTTCGAAATAGCCCTAAAAAAAATGAACAGAAAATTGAAGTACGTATCAGACATAATGTTCGCTTACTTTTGCCAGCAAAAATGCGGTGATGCTGGTAACGGCGACTATTTAGGAGGTAATTAAAATAAATATTTTAATCCTTCCTACGATGATGGAAAAAATTAATTAATTTAAAAAAAAACCAGCCTAAACTTTAGAATAAAAAAAAAATTTTAAATCAAAAAAATGAACTCAAAAAAATTTTTAATTCTCTTCTTTATTAAAAAATATTTTTCTTCTACTTAATTAAAAGTAATTAATCTCTCCAAAATAATTTTTTATTTTTTTAATTTAATAAAAAAAATTTTTTTCCACCTCCGCTAAACTTTTTAAAACTTGTAAACTTTCACACACAATATTAATAAAAATTTACTTTCGAGATATTTAATTTTTTGGAGCAAGAGAGAAATTTTCTCAAGGCAAGAAAATTTATTTTTATCAAGAATAAAATTTTTTGGAGCAAAATACGTATTTCTTAAATCAAGAGAATTAATTTTTTTAGAATAAGTGAAATTTCTTGTCAAAAAAAAAATTTTTTTTCGCTTAAAAAAAAATAATAAGGAAGAAAAATATTTTCTTGAGTCAAATGAATTTTTTTTTTCTGTGCAGACATCAAGATTCACTTCGCGTTAAGAGAACCTCATAGCAAGCTAGTGCGTTCCACGGACGCAGACAAACTTCTGGTGGTAACCTACGCGTGGGACGGAAACGCGTTCCCGGGTAACGAGTTCTGGAACGGCTACTTGGCAGCGAGCGGAGACCCAGCGGCGGCTTGCAGCAGCCAAATTTCGGAGCTGCACAACCCAATGATAAACTCGCGAATCTGCGGAACGAGCCTGCACGTTGCGTCTGCAGAGCACGGGCTCCTCCACATATCCGACTACGCGAAACTTCATCTCGCTTAGGACAGGATCAGCCCACTGGGCGCTGGTCAGCGAAGACCATCTCGTTCCCCGAGGAGCCAGCGAAGCCGCAGCGCGGACGTCGACCGCCTAAGAAAGTACGCGGAGCGAATTGAGGAGCGCAGGAACACCGAAGGAGGCGATTCCAGCCGACTGAACCCGTCGCGCTGGCTTCCGAGGTCGCGGTCGGGGTCCCGGAGTCCCTCCGCCGAGCGGAAGCCTTCTCTGAGTCCCGTCAGCGACAAGCTGGACCTTCCCGCCCAAATTTCTAAGACCCTCCAGATTTCTCCGAGCTTGGAGCGCCGCCGCGTGTCCAGCTTCGAGGAACAGTCGCGGGCAGTAAAGCCGACGTGCAGGAGCATGAGTTCCGACGTCGAGTCCAGGGACCGGAGGCTCGACCGAAGAAACACCGAGGTAAGTCACGAAAAAATTCTGTCCTTCCGGTGGGTTCCCATCCCGAAAATCAGCGACCCCTCGGAGCCTCCAAAAATCGCTAATAGATTCGCGAGAAACGCCGCCAGCAAGTGGATGACCTTCGCGAAGTACCAGCTGCCCTCCAGTCTGCCCAGGCAGAGCTTGTCCGTCGAGAGGAAAGCTTCCGTTCAGCTCCAGGAGACTCCCAAGTGGCCCGTTAGGAAGTTTCACTCGGAAAATTCCAAAAGCGAGATTGAAATTGACAATGACATTATCAACGAATCGTATCTCGCGAAGAAAAACGACCCCGTTGATAAAATAGCGAGGATTAGTCAGAAGATCCGCGAGTTGTATGACTTTAAGACGGAAAATGAGTGGCCAAAAAGGGCGTCTAATGCCTCGAATCAGTACACCTGGATCAGCAACAGCAGCGAGGATGATAAGCACGATGGGGCGAAAGGCAAACAACTCAGGAGAAGAAACAGCCAGGATTTGGAGTTCAATGACCGAGCCAACAGCGCTAGGCCCAAAATCAGGAGGCAGAACTGCGAGAATGAAGAAAATGATGATAATTTTGCGGAGAAAAAAGGCGGAAAAAGGTTTAGTGAAGAAAGAATGAGGCTTAGTGAAGATTTGACTACTAACACTCACAAAGCCATTGTTCCGGAGAGAAGGACCTTCTCTGATGACCATGAGACCAGGAACAGGCACAGTTGGCATGAAAAAGCCGATTGTACGAGGAATAATAATAATTTTGCAGCCAAGAGAGACTCCGATGTAAGTGGAAGCTATGCGGAGGTCATCTCCAAGCGCACCAGCGATGCTAGTTACGTTAGCATCGGGAAATGTCCCAGTGTTGAGAATAAACCCTCGGAAAAAATCATCGAAGTGCCGCCGAGACGCGCTTTAAGTCAGGGGGAAGAACGTCCGGCGACTCCTTTACCTACCAACGATCAAGTCAACGACGATTTGCCGTCCAAGTCGATGATGCTGAGGGCCAAGAGAAAGAGTACTAGGTATAAAGTTTACTTGACGTAATTTTGTGGGGATTTTAAGGGCTTTTTTTACCCTTGAAGGATATTAAGATGGACAGGAGGGTTGATTTTTTGGTGTCTGGACACTTTAAAATTGTCATTTGTTAGTATTAAGGTAATTTTTATTTTTAAGAGACTTAAGATAAATGATTTAAAAATTTTAGATTCAAAATATAATTTTGAAAAAATAATTTTTTTATAAAAATTTAATTTTTAATTTTTAAAATTATAATTTTTACTGAATTTGGAAGAATTATATTTTTAAATCGTAATTTTTGGTTTTTTGCGAGGCACTTAGTTTTATTGAAATTTTTTTTAATGCAATTTAGTGTCATTGCAAAGGTCTTGACTTGAATTTGTGCCTTTTCAAGATTTCACATCAGTTTCACCGATAGTCAAAAAAAAAAATTTTTTTGTAATTAAATTTTTTATTTCTTTAATCACATTAATTTTTTTACAGTGGATAAAAATAAAATATTTAATTGAATTTAATAATTTTGCTTGTAGAAAAATGAAAAAATCCTCCAGAGGTGTAAATTAGTCCTTCAAGGGTTAATTATTTAAGTTTTAAATAATTAAATAAAATTACATGTATATGATATATGTACACTGAGCAAAGCTGCAGTATCGATTAATATTAAATTGCACAGTTAAAAAGATGCAATATAGATAACAAATTATTAATTACATAATAATAAATATACATATATGATATATAATATAAATAATTAATAAAACAACTTTATTCGGAATTTTTGCAATCTTTGTAGACCTTCGACCTCTTACTCCTCGAGATTTTTATACTAACTTCTTCCTCGTCTCGCTCAACCTTCAAGCGTTTGCTGGGACTTCTCAAGCTGGAAACTAGAGAGGCAGACGAGGAGCTGCCGTTGGAGATTATGTTGGACACGATGAGGGTGTTGTGAGATTTTTGGAAGACTCTGGAGCGGTTTTGGCTCTGGAAAATTTGATTTTTCAGAGTCTGATGATTTGGCGTGATCAGAGGCGCGATCATCAGCAAATCATTGCCGTTTTTATCGCAATGCTGCCCGGGCGCGTGATCTACAAATCGGGATTTTTCTTCCTTCTGTATCTGATTTTTTAGCTGATAGTTCAAGTGCGGCTCGCACTTTATTTTTACGTGGTTCTGTAGAGTTGCATTGCGCTCTTGGGCTTTTTGCCATTCCAAGACGTTTGTTAGGAGTCTGATATACCTACAGATTCATAAATTAATAAGCAAATTACTCAAATTTATTAGAACTGAAAAATAAATTTTCATTGAAAAAATCTGAATTTTTTTTTTTTCAAAAAACTAAAAAAAAAAAATTATTTTCTATCAATTAATTATAAAAAAAAAAAATTCACCTTATTGCCATCCTAAGAATTTCATTTTTCGACAATTTTTTTTCCGGCGGATGAGTCGGCACTAATTTACGCAATTCTGCAAAAGCACCGCTGACATTTTGTTGTCGCCAACGTTCCCGACTGTTGGTGAATAATTTTCTAACTCCTCCTGTTCCTATTTGCCCCGACGGCGAATTGAGGTGACGGCTACTGCATGAGCCATCTATCTAAAGAAAATTTTATTATTTAATTATATAATTTTACTCCCAATTTTTTTTTTTCGCTCAAGAAAATAATTAGGAAGAAAAATATTTTCTTGGATCAAGTGAAACTTTTTTTTCAGTGTACAAATTTAATTTTACTCGATAAATTTATTTCTAGTGATTATTATATACCAATTAAATTTTTTTTTACATCCCCTAAAAAATTTTCAGGCCAAAAATTTAATTAATTAATTATTTTTACTTAAAAAAAAATCCAAAAAATATTTTTAAATTTATTAAAAATGCCTTTTTGTTTTTTCCTTAAAATTTTAATTTTATAAATTTAATTTTTCCTAATTTTTAATATTTTTTTCTCATAAAAAAAAAATATTTAAAAACTCTCAATTACTATTTTTAAATTTTTAACAGAAATATTTCCCTAATTATTTAAAAAAAAAATAAATAAATAAACATACAGCTAAAGATTCCTTTCTCTTCTTAAGCGCGTCCTCCTCGTCATCAGTGTCAAGCGAGTAAAATTCATCCGACAACATAGCTTCTTCCTCAGTATCCCTAGTTCCCGGTGAATCTCCCGAGTCATCGACGATCTCGCCGTCTCCTGAGATGAGAGAGGTTGTCGGTGATCTGTCCTCAGCGTCTGTCGCTCCATTATTCGTAACGTAAGTCAGCATTGGCTGGTAAATTATAATAATACAAAATGATTACATTATTATAATTATAAACACAAATCCAAATATAGAACATCACTCATTTTAATATTTATAAAATGTGATAAATTTTTTAATTTTTATTTTTATTTATATCGAAGGATTCTTCCGATAATCACTCAACAAATTAGTGTAGCCTACATTGCGCTAAAGAGGAAGTTGATATCACACCCCGACTAAATTGTCCCTGACATTCGTCAGATAGTCAACCAACATCCAGCACTTTGTTCACAGCTATAAATACACTTTGATGTGATAAGTCAATTTTTGTATTTATTTTATTTTATCAGTTGCTTATTTTTTTTTTATCAAATAACAATTAAAGCCAAAATTTGTAAATGAATTATTTAAATATTAGATCTCACGGTGAAAATATTTATCCTGTAGAAAAAATTTTAGAAAATTTAATTTTCTATAAAAAAAAATTTTTTAAGAAATTTTCAAAAAATTTTTGTGTTAAATATTTGATATTTTTTTGTATAAATTTAACACATTCTGTTAAATCAACACAAAAAAGTGTTAAATATTTAATATAAAATTTTTTAACATAAAATTTTTTAACACAAATTTTTGATACAAAATTTTTTACTCTGTATAAAAATTCACCGAAATTTTTACCGTAATTCCACATTTAAAATTCATAATCATAATTTAAATTTTCATTTTAAAATTACAGCTTTATTATTGATCCTAAAAAAAAATTATAAGGGACATTTTTTGTAGAAAATTAAATTTTTAACAACTTACATTCAAAAAATTTTTTTATGCGACCAATATTTTCGCTTTAATATTAAAAAATTGCCACGATTAATTATAAATTGTTTTTTTTTAATTTAGGGAAAAATCCTGGATACAGTAATAATAATAAATAATTAATTAATAATAATAATAATAATTATTATTATTATTATAATCACTAAAAAAAAAAAATTACACTTACCATTTTTTAAAATAATTAGAGAATTTATTTTTTAGTTCACAAAATTGAAGAGATAATTTAAAATTGAAACGACGTGCTGGTGACGAATGTCGTGATTTAACTAATCGAAAAGCACTGGTATGCTGGAGAGTTAAAATATTATTTAGCAAAGGCGGAGCAGACGTGGGTGGAGCTACTAGGACATCCCATGCGACGCAGCATCCCTGCAGGCCATGTATATCTGTATCAATTTTTGTCTCACCCCGGTGTTATATTTGGCGGTGCTCTCCCGGGCGATCAAAAGCGTATTAGTATTTATAAAAAATATATTAATTATTATTTTTATTATTTTTATTATTATTATTAGTATTAGTAAGTAAGAAGGGTATGATGATAAAGATAATAATGCGCAAAAAGTTAAGCAGTGGATTTATTTCCAGTGCATCAATAGAAAGTGACGAGATTGTTTTTATTAAAGAGTAGATGATCTCGTTTTACCACCCCACGATTGTCAAGTGGCCAACTAGTCACGTGTGGCTTTTTAGTTATTGTGACAAGTTTCTATCGGCAATCAGGGTTTTATTAGGGAGTGTCATCAGTGATCATTCGACCGTAATTACCACCCAAAGCTTCGTGAGAAATTGTCTTGTGTTTTTATTAGAAAATTTTTATAAATAAAATTTTTTGGATTTAAAAAAAAGATTTTTTTTTTTTTTAATTTAAAATTTTGGAATTAAGGGAAATTTTTTTTTTAACTTCAAATAAAATGTTCCGAAAAACAAATATGATAAAATTTTTATAAAGAATTTTTTTAATGGAAAATATCAATTAAAATTTTTGAATTTAATAAAATTTTTTCTTAATTCAAATAAAATATTTAAAAAAAAATTAAATTAAATTTTTGGAGTAATTTATTATAAAACTTTTGAATTCAGGGAAATTTTTTTTTAACTCCAAATAAAATGTTCCAAAAAATTAATATGATAAAATTTTTATGAAGAATTTTTTTAATAAAAAATGTCAATTTAAATTTTTGAATTTAATAAAATTTTTTCTTGACTCAAATTAAATTAAATTTTTGTAGTAATTTATTATGAAAATTTTTTATAATTTAAAACACAAAAGTAATTTTTTTTTAATTTAAATCTCTTGAATTTTTAATAAATTTAAATAAAATATTTACAAAAATAAAGATAAAAATTTTAATTTTTAAATAAAGTTACTAAAATTTTTTTTTTTCAAATGATTAATTTTAATTTATGACAAACAGCTGTTGGGTTAGCCGTAAATATTTTAAGGATATTATTGCTGTAGGACAATACCGCTGAAATAGACTTTGAAAAGAATTTTAAACACCTGCTTTGGCTTAAGTAATTTGTACATTGTAAAGATATCTTTGAGTTACAAATATACAAGATACTTAAACTTCAAGTACTGTTTACTTTTCGAATAGTTAATTTTTTTCAAGCACTACATGTCCTGCGAATTAAGAAAATTTTACTCGCTTAACAGTTTAAAAATTAGTAAAAATTATTTTATTTAAATAATAAAAAAAATTTATTATTCTGATAGAAATTTTTTGTATTTTAATAATTTATTTTATTAACAATTTTTAATTATTTTTCATCAATAAAATTACAAGTAAAAAAAATTGCACGTATAATTTTTTTCTAATAATTTTTTCAATAAAAATAAATTTTAATTATTTTATTTAACTTTAAACCTTAAAAAAAATTTTTTTATTGAATTTTATAATCTCAAAAAAAAACATATGTTAGATAAAAAAAACGTCAATCACTCAAAAATATTTCTCTCATCAAAATAATAACTTATACGGACATAATAAATATTTAACATGACTAATAAGTCACAAAAAAGACTTTTTTATTCGGCACCCTTTTGCCTTTAGCTTTTTGCAGGGTGATTGGCGCGTGCCATCACCACTGGGGTCCCAAACAGTGCACCGCACATAACAATATCAATCTGTAGCTGCTGATATTAAAAAGAGCGCAGTATATCCGTAATCTGTAATCGATATTTATCCGTAAGATCTAATATCTAAATAAAATAAAATAACTGGAATACGTGCGCGGAAATAACCAAGAATATGATTTTTTTACCATTGGTTTTCTGCAAGGGCCTTGGTCGCTCTCGGTGGTCGCTCTTGGGGAGCTTGAGGGCTGTGGTTTCCCACACACGTGACCACGAATAAGATATTTGACTTATATTATAATTATATTTAAACTCGGTGGTAATTTTAACCAAAGTGTGGGAAAATTGTCCCATTTTTTCCTTGGAAAAATCAAGAAAATTTTAATTTATTTAATTTTGTTTAATTACACTGTACTTTCTTAAATATTGACGTTTTTAAAAATATAAGCTCATCCCGATGTTACACTCATCAAGAGCTTTCATTTGAATACCCACATGCATTTTTTATATATTTTTCATATATACATATATATAATATATATAAATATATGAAAAATTGATGTGGGTACTCAAATGAAAGGTCTCGATGAGTATAATGTTAATATAGATTAATTTTTGGGTTACAAAAATTTTGAATTAATAATTTAATTATTTTAATTAAAAATTTTTTAATTAATTTTTAATGAAATAAAATTATAATTAAAAAATTTTTGATCAAATTTTTCAAAATTACAAACTAACAAAAAAACTTTGTTTTAGTCAATTATTTTTTTTTTAATACATTTTTAGCAATCTTAAAAATTTGATTTCCTCTCTTAAACAATTTTCATAAAACTAATAAATTTTTAAATAAAAATTTATCAAATAAAAATATTTAATTAACTAAAAAAAAAATCATGAAGGGTGTGTCAATAAAAGAGGCGTAACAAAACCAGTTTGCGCAATGTCCCATGAACGTCAACGCAATTCAACATTTATCCCTATGCACGTATATATACATATTTGGGTGAGAAGTGAGGGTGAAATCAATTTTCCTTATCGCAACACACCAGCCGCACCATATTAATCCCATCACAAGTGTTTGTTTATCGGCAATCGCTCTATTTTTAACAGTTCAAAATTTTTATTTAATTTTAAAATATTAAACTTGCGCAATCAATCAAAAACTTATTCTTAATTATCATTAATAATATTTAACACTTAAATTCTTAACAATTAATAATAAAAATTAATTTTAATTCCAAGATAAAAATTTATTGAAAATTTAATTACAAGAACTAAAAAAACAAATTTATTTATTTATTTATTTATTTATTACAAGTGTGTTATTTCCAGTAATTGTTAAAGCTGAACTGAGGAGTGTTTCTCACTGATAAGGGATGCTCCGCCCTTGGATCTTCACCAGAGGAGCAAGAGCAGCTTCATATTAACTCCGCAGGACCAATACATACATTCACACAAACTTTATTGTGTTAGTAAAAATAATACCAACAAAAAGCTTACACAACTTTGCGGGTAAAATGTGTTTGTATCGACCCCTTGTACACATATATTTATTATTTTGTTCCTTGATTCGGGGGTGAGCGTTGCCAGCGCGAATATTATGGATTAAACGAAACCGATTCACCTCACGGGTATTAATTTAACACAAAAGTGTTATCTTAAATACTTAAAAACGAAAATAACTTCTTAATATAATAAAAGTCGCTTAGATTAACGAATAAAGAATTAAGAGTTAAGAAATCACAAGTTTACTCGAGTTTTGTCTCAGTGATAGCCGTGACGTTGAATCAAACTCTAGTTTTTTTTTTTATTTTATTCCTTATTCTTATTCTTTTATTAAGAGTTTTCAACTATAAACTTTTTTAACACAGCTTACACAGTCTCGCAGGTACATTATTATTCTTATTATAATTATTTTCTTTAGTTATTTACAGTCGCTTTTTATCACGCGCGTTTGAGGTATCAATAACAATTAAAATCAAAATTAAATACTGATTTATAGACTCCCCTCATATTTTTTTGCAATACAAAAATTTTAAATTAATTTTTTTATAATAATTAATTTTATTACAAATAATTAAATTAAGAGAATCAAGGATTTTTTTATGAATTGAAAAATTTTGCTCCAAGATATTTAATTAAATTCTATAAAAAATTTTTAATTCTTCCTAGCAAGTAAAATTAATTAATAATAATATTAAAAAATTTTAATTCAAGATAAAAAAGTACTTTTTTGTTTAAAAAAATTTTTTTTTAAATTAATACAAAAATATTTACCTTAATAAATTAATGAAGCTCCGTAAAAATGGCTTCCGAACCGAACAATTAAAAAGCTGCCATATTTGCTAGTTATAATTTAATTTAAAAAGACAGAAAGATAAATTTTTCAATTTTTGTGCAAGGTAAAAATTTTAATTTTTAATATTAAGAACGTTTATAAAATTAATAAAATTAATAACATGCAATTTATGGGATTGTGCTTTAATGAGCTATTAAATAATGATGATAATTTTTCTTATTATTTAAAAAACCTAAAAATAATGGAAATTGAAATTAATTTCATGAAATTTGAGACAAAATTATCCAAATTATCATTACTACTAAAATAATTTGAAAAAAACCCGCCAAATTTGATTTTATAAAAATAAATTATTTTTTAATTACCCACAACTATAAAATTAATGAATCAATTTGGCCGAAATTTAAACTTGACCGAGATATTTGTTCACAGAATAAATTTACAAATTTTGATTAAGATCTGTTGAAAATTACGGCCGTAATTGTGTTTACAAGACTAGCTCTACTACATATTATTTAAAAAGAGTTTAAACTTGTTTTTCTTTCTTCCTCTATTGGATAAATGAAAGTATCTCTGTGATACGTGTACATCAAATGGTATTTTAAAACGCATTTTATGGATAAATAAATGAAAATTTTCCAAAAAAAGCGCTTCGCTCTTCGATAAATAATTAAATTATCCATCGATGAGTCATGCGCTTTTTTCGAAATTTTATCTTAGTCATAAGCAAAACACGTTTGAAAATTATCAATCAACAATTTTTAATAAATTTTTTATGTGAATTTCTTCTGCAACAATCCAATTTATAAATAAATCCTTAATTTTCTTAATTAACCCAACTATATACATCGTAAACGAAAAACATAACGACGCTCTAATTAGCCAATTGTCTAACTCAATTTTAGAGAATCTTCAATTTCTACAAAAAATTTATTATCACTTTAAAAAACGATTTAATATTTATTAGAGGCATAATATTTTTGTTTTGATGATTCAAATAATTTATAATTGAACTATTGCTACATAAAAATATTTAAAAATCACCCTCTAAAAAATAAGAAGCTATACCAATTGCTAATTCGACCCTCTTCTGTTAATGAGCACTATAAATCAATGAAATGCAAATAACAGAATAAGTAACGGGACTGTAATAATACAAAGAAGATAAACAGCGGTTCTCGGCTCACATTGAGACACTACAACATATTCTTCGTTCCACTGCGAGTCATTGTTCGTAACCGGCAGTTCCAAAACAGTTCGCTCCCAACTGAAGAAATTAAACGGCAATGAGCACTCTTTCGTGGAATTTTTGCACTCAAAAATCGGCTGGGAAGTATTGTAGACAGTCTTCAGCAAGTCGAACTGTATGCGAATGTAATTAGGCTGTATTTCGTTCTCGGAACTGAAGACAAAGAAGTAATAGCCGTCAATCGGCACCCGATAAGTAACAGCATTGGGCATAGATGCCGCTGAGTGTTGGCTCTCGTACTTCGGCGAACACAGGTGGTGCGGCGTCAACGGTAAATTCAAAATCAGTCCCTTGCAATCGAGAAGACGCTCCTCGGAGCTGCTAAAAGAGCTCCAGAACTCCGAATTACTGCGATCGTTTAGCGTAGACTCATTAACGGAACCGCGATCTTCGGCGATTCCGTCGGGGTTAAGGTCTTCTTCTTCTACCGCAGCGTCCTCGTCGTCTTCCACGGCGGTTCCCAAAGCTTCTTGCAGAGGACTTGAGAGGAACAGTTGGCGCTTCAGTCGCTTCTTTTCCGCGGGAAGAATTGTAGAATTTTGAATTACATTGTGCAGCACTTTCGTCCAATCGTGAGTTTCATTCTTCGACTCGTCTAAAGTAGAGATTAATTTGTTTATTACTCTTCTTCCGCGAGTTCCTAGAGAGTTTATCTTCTGAAGAATATCTTTAAACACTTCCGCAGAAGTTTGCTCCAAATTTTCATCCGCTTTTACTTGATTTATTTCTTCTTTTTCAGTAAAATCATATTTTTTAGATTCCGGAGTAGGTTTTTCATTTTCAATTATTGTCTGCTCGGTTTTTTGCTCCAAAGCTTTCAATTGCTCGGAAATCCACGAGTAATTGTCAAAAGTAGTCGGCGGCCGGTCAATATTAACACTGTCTCTAAAAACACCCTCGTAATGATGATGAGGATTAGACTTTTGCATGTTTTTCGTCTCCAAAGTTTTCGCAAAAAGATTTTTCAAAATTTCCCTCATCGCTGGAGCGTCCAGCTCGTGGCTGTTGTACTGATTAGCGAGATTTGTTCCGCTGAACCCGGTATTCTTCTGATGATGGAATCGAACACCCGGCTGGACTCGCTTCATATTTTTTGGAAGATTGCTTGGATTGTCCTGATACAAGTTACGCGAAAAAAAAATTTATGACAATAAATTATTACGCTAAAAATTAACGACACTGTTAAATTGAAATTAATTAATTAAACTGAAGAATAAATATAGTTATGAAGTAATTTACAATGTAGATTAAAGATTAGAGCAAGTCTCACCTTTTTCAACTGCGATAAGCCGGTACCATTTAAGATTCCTCGTTCCTCGGCTATCTCTAGTAATTCTTCTAACTCCTCACTACTATCGTCACCGATAAATGCACACTCGTGTAAATGTTTATGGCCACGGATTATTGTTAATGACGCTCCGGGCCATCTGAAGAAATTATCATAGATCAAGAATTTTTATAGTTTAATAATGATTATAATTATTATTTTATTGCTCAGGGAATTTTTATTTTGACATCATTTTTATTCTATTGATATTTTTTTACAGTTAGACTTAAGAATTAATTTTATGAACAAATTAACTGATATAAAAATTATTTACATAGAAAATTTCAAAGGTAATTAAACTTAGTAACAGTTTTTGTGAGAAAAATTTATTTTTTTAATTTTTAGCTTTAATAAAAATAAAAATAACGATGAAAAATAATTTTAAACCGTAGATTTTAATGTTTGAAAAATAATCACCATTATTTACTCAAATAATAACAATAATAAAATTTTTTTAAATTGTTAATTATTCTAATTGGTCCAATTATTTTTCAAAACCATAATAATATAAATAATAATAATAATAATGTTATCTTTCTATTTTTATTTCCCTTCGGTGTTAAATACTTGAGCTTTAACTTTCTAAGTACGAGTTAGTATAGCGCTTATGCGACACCTAGCGGAAATTCGATGCAATTAAAAATTAAAAATTTTTTTATCATTATTTGTTTGAATTTTTTTTTAAAATAAATATAATAATAATAATGAAATTATTTAAATTTGGCGCTAAATATTTGAGATTGAACTTTCTAAGTATGAGTTGGTGTAGCGCTTATGCGACACCTAGCGGAAATTCCATGCAATTAAAAATTAAAAAATCTTATTATTTTTTGTTTGAATTTTTTTAAAAATAATAATAATAATAATAATAATAATAATAATAATAATAATTTTATTCAACTTTGGTGCCAAATACTTGAGCCTTAACTTTTTAAGTACGAGTAGGTGTAGCGCTTATGCGACACCTAGCGGAAATTTCATGGAATTAAAATTAAAAAATTCTTATTATCATTATTATTTTTGATTTGAATTTTTTAAAAAATAAAAATAATGATAATAATAAAAATAATAAGAAAAAAAAATATATCTAAAAATACCTTACACAAGTAGAAACAGTAACACTGCTCCCACGTAAAAGATAAAATCCCCAGTATTCTTTCATATCATCTTCCAACACCAAGTGTCTTGTCATAGAAACTGGAATCGCGTCAACTTTAATCTTGGGTTCACCATTAATCAAATATGCATTAAACGTTGCATTAACTTTAACCACTTGTCTCTATTTAAAATAAAATAAATAATAAACAATACTTATCGCATAATTAACACTTTCCGATAAGTGTCTTTAATTAATTTAAAAACAACTGATAAAAATAAAGATACTTTACGATATGATAATAATAAAAAATTTTTAAAAAACACAATAACAAAATTTCCGCATACCTGGCACCAAGTAGTCGAAACACGTGCATCGATCAGCCGTTGATCCGAAGCCGCCAGCGGGTACAATTGTTCCGAATAGACGCGATAGCGCAGATAAACCGGGCCCGCGACCAAAGCCGCGGGTAAAATAATGCCCAAAATACACAAACGCGCAAGTTTCAAAGGACCGCGACACTCTGTTTTCTTCGGGTCCCAATCACGCGGTCTCGTATCTTCATCTGGATTAAAAAATTTATTAAATTATTAATAAGTCAGTTTATAATTATAAATATTTATTATTTATTTATTTATTCATTTTTTCTTGATAATATCTGATAAAAGATTCAAGCTTAAACGTCTGCGATTAAACAAGATTGCAAATAGTGGAAAATTACCTACCATTTAAATTCCTATGAATAATTTATAAATTTTTTTTTTTAATTTACATTTTTCAATTAAATAAAATTGTAAAAAAGAAGAAAAAAAATTTTTTTTTATTTCTTCTTTTTTATATAATTAAATAAAATTAATTAAAAATATTTTTTTGAATGTCAAGTATTATCTTATCAAATTGTATTCAATTTATAATAATTATTATTATTATTTTATTAATAATAATAATAATAATAATAAATATAATATATTTGATAATTAAAAAATTAATAGTTTAAAATAATTTTTTAATTTTAAATCACTTGCAATAATTAAAAAAAAAATTAATTTTTACCGTAAATATCCAATTTAAGAGGAATTGTTGACATTATTTTTATCACTTACACTTAAACAATTAACACCACAATGATTAAAATAAAAATAATATTAAAATGCGCAACAAACTTTTAACAAAGAAGCTTATAAATATAAATAGTAATAATAATAATTATATAACAAACTGCGTTATTAATTTTGATTGAGTTTTTGGCTGCAGGCCGAGAAGCAACAAGTAAGACTTAATACAATAAAATAAAGTGTCATTAGAATAAAAATGAGCGATATGAATCGATATGACTCAATAATACGATAAAGTAATAAATTATTTAAGAAAAATAAATGTCAATAGAGAAATTTATTTTTTTTTTTTTTTTTTTTTTTTTTTTTTTTAACAATTTTAAGTTGCTTTGAATTTTAAATAAATACAAATGTAATCCGCAACAGTCGCTGTCAACGTACTGATACTGACTGGGATTTAATACGCTACTATCTTTAATTTAATTTGTTTGATGTCTCTTTATATATATCGGCACCTTATCAATTTACTATGTGTACCATGGGATCTTAAGACTCTGGCTATTATTGTTATTATTAGTACTGTACATTTTATTTGTTAAATAATTTATCTCAATTATAACTTTATTGTATTATTTAACTGGCTTTGAATCTGGAGTACTACACCGCCGAATTGAATTATTAGTTTTAATTTCGAGATACAATGACCGGATAATTTTATTTTTTCTTCCGGGGTTCTACGAAATTTAATTTATAATTTTATATTTTTTTATTCTCAAACTAAAATTTTTATATTTAAATATATATTTTTTTTGGAATCAATCATAATTATTTTTCACTTGTAAATATTTACCGAATTTTTTTTTTTAATTTATAAAAATTATAAACTAAATTTTTTTAGTTTTTTTTTTTTTTTTAATCAAAGCTAATTAAAAGTAAAAAAAAATGATTATATAAAAATTTACAATTACAGTGCAACCATTTCTATTTAAAAAAAAATTTTTTTTTTAAATGTTATCACTCAAAAAAAAAAGTTTACTTAAATTAAAAAAATTATTCAGTTAAAATTTAATTAACTGGAAATATGTACAAATATACAAGCGAAGAATGTACCTAAAAATATAATTATGTCCCTCGAATAATAATTATATTCTATAATGATGCCGGCTACCTTGCCCCTTTTTCTTCTCTGAAGTTTCTCCTCTTCTTCGTTTATTTAACGGATTTCGAGGGTCGTAAATTTCAAACCAGTCATCATTTTTAGTATTAGCATCTTTAGCAAGTGTCGGATTATTATCTTCGCAGACTAACGAACGCTGCATCCAGGATTCATCATCATCATCATCTTCATCATCATCATCATTATCTTTAACATCTTTATTTTCCGTAGTACCACCATCGGAAGTTGATTCCTTGAAGTCTTGTAACTTACTCTTGAATTTATTCAACATCTGCATAGTAAAACTGTCCCTTGATTCTCCTTTCAGAGGAATTTTCTCCACGGCTTCTCTGTATTTAGGAATTTCAACAAACTCTTCAATAAGTTTGCCTTTTTTAGCCTTCTTTTGTTCTTCAGCCAGCTTCTGTTGTTCCTTAATCTCCTTATCTTTCTTTTCACGCTGCACATCGCGTTTCAACCCTCTTATTTCTTTTTTAATAGCTTCCCTATTTAATGTAAAGACAACTCTAATTAATATTCAACTCTCACCTAATTATTATAAAATAAAATAAACAAAAAAAATACATACGCTTGTTTTTTTCGCTCATCGTCGCGCTCTTTTCCGATGTAATATTCTTCTTCGCTAGAGTCTTCTTTAGCTTCTTCATAATTGACCTCTTTTTTACTCTTAACCTTTTTTTTCTCTTCTCCTTTTGTCTTCAACTTGTCCATTATTCTTTTCTTCACTTCTCTAAAATAAAAAAAAAAAAAAATAATAATAATAAAAATTAAAAAAGGATTTTTTATTAAAATACTAACTCAGCTTTTTCTTTGGCTTTACTGCGCTCTTCTTCATTCAACTCATCTCCGCTTTCCCAATCACTGCTCCGGTCTTCTTTCCTTTTTTTACTCGGTGGACCCGCTGGTTCCACCGTAACAGCGGAGCTCAATTTAGGGTCATCTAGATTATCGTGAGCGGATTTACTTTTCCCACTGAATTGTTTATTTAAAACAGTAAACTCCTCGTCATCTTCTTCAGCTTCTTCTCCGAATGACAATAACTTAAAATTCCTTACAAAAAAAAATAATAATCTTATTAATTATAAATTTGAATAAATAAAATTAAAAAAAAAATTTATTAACACTTACTTGACACCAGAAGCTTTAGGTTTAATTTCTTTGACTTTTTCTTCTTTTTTCTTCAAATCTCGCGGCTGAATATCTTTGAACGGATTTAATAATACCTCGGTTTTTATTATTTTTTGGGGGTACAATGGTCTGTCGTCCTGTAAAATTAAATAAATAAAAATATAAAAATTAATTGATTATTAAATAAAAATTTTCATAGCTTTAAATAATAATGATACTAATATTAGCTGACAATTTTTTAATTAATTCATTATTATCTAATTAATTTTCAATTTTTTTAATTAAAAAAAAATTTTCACATGTCAGCTAATTTAATTTTGATTGAATAAAAAATAAATATACCTACATGATCAACTTCAGCTTCCTCTAATTTCAAAATATTGTAAATTGTTTCTCCCGCAATTTTTCCAAATATTGTATGCTTATTTTGTAACTCTGGTGTTGCTGCGAGTGTGATAAAAAACTGAGAACCATTGTCATCTTTGCCGGCGTTGGCCATTGCGACCAAACCACGCCGACAAAACCGCAATCTTGTATGGAATTCATCCTAGAAAATTAAATTAGCAATTAAATTATAGTAAAAAAAAATTGACATGTAGAAATTTTAAAAAATTAATAATGCAATTTTTTGAAACAATTTTTTTGATAATTAAAATTAAAAATTCGTCAAGTGAATGCCAACTTTAATGTCATCGAATAAATATCTATATTATCAATGTTTTTTTTTTTTTAATTAATTTTTTATAGATGTAAAACAAAAATACCTTGAATGGATGACCGTAGATACTCTCTCCACCCTCTCCTGTACCAGTTGGATCACCTCCTTGGACAATAAAACCCTTTACAAGTCGATGAAATATTGTGTTGTCATAGTAACCTTCCATGCACAATTGGATAAAATTTCTACAAGCTTTAGGGGCTTCTTTAGTCCATAGTTCAATGTCAACATCTCCAACGCTTGTTTTTAATAATACCTAAAATAAAAAAATAAAACATGAACATTGAATTTGATATGAGAATTAATAATTATTGATCAAATAAAAATATTGCAGAAATCAATACTCACTTTGCCAGTAGAAGGAGGCTCTTGGATGTAAATATTACTCATTTTTTATAATAATATTTTGTAACTAAAAAGTTTGACACAAAAAATACAAAAGTTTAATTATTTAGACGTTTTTTTGGTTAGGTTAGTTAGATTATTTATTTAATTGTCGGTAATTGTTAAAGTAGCGCCAAAGTGTGTATTGACCGCGCAGAAAGTAGGTGGCGCGCTAAGTAAATTCATGAGAATGAATTTAGCAGATAATAATTATTTTAATAACACTGAAGTTGACAGACATTAAAAATTTTTTAGAATTTTGGAGCAATTAAATTATTAAAAAATAAAAAATTAATTAAAAAATTCCACGTGTGAAATTTAATAAAAATTGTAAGTGAAAAATTTTTAAAACATTTTTTTATTGTAATTGATTTGTTAAAAAAAATTTTTTAACGTTCAAAAATTTTTGATTTTTTTAATCAATTAAATTACAAGTAAAAAAATAATTGAAAAAAATTGTAGGTATAAATTTTTAAAATCTTTGACGTGTAAAATTTTTATAATAATTTTTTTCATAAGAAAAATGATAAAAATAATTAAATTTCTTAATTTTAGTATCACTAAAAATTACTAACATTATTTTTCAGCGTAATGTCCGCCAAAAGTAACGAGTTCTCCAGTTTCACATCAAGTAAACCGAGAAATCTTCACCTGACCCCTGTACCTTCATTGAGTCTTATTGAAGAAACTAATATCGCTAAAAAATACCTCCTCAAGCGAAGGCAAAAGAAAAAAGTCGAGATAAAAAATGTTAAGTACCAACAAGAAGCTGTTTTCAAACCAAAATTACCGACTTCTTTTTACATATCAAAACTCCGAGACTGGGCTGAAGAAATTCCCATCAGCGGACTGTCAAGTAGCTGGGAACTAAATATTCTAGCTTTGATTTCAATCAGGTACCGCAAACGTTACTCTCAAAAATTAAAATTACTTTTGAAGGAAATCAAGGAAATGTATTTCAAAGACATGCAAACATTTGCAATAGAATCAATCGTAAAAAACCCAACAATTGCTTCAGAAGTCAACGATTATCAAAATGCTGATGAACGAAGGCGAGTACTGTTCAGAAAAAATCGTGAATCTCTTATAAAAATTTATTTTCTGTCTCACAATTTAATGAAACATGTTATTTCAACAGCTCGATCGACATTGTTGCCGATAATTGTTAATTTAGCGGAGTATCGCAGCCTCGGATTATTACAAGTCGCTGATTTTAGCGATTTAGTGACAAAGAGCATCAGAAATGGAGCGTCAAAAATAAGACACGAGTATTACAATGAAATAATGAGATCGGTCTCCAATCAAAAGACATTAAAGAGCATTTCAGTTAAAAAAGCGCCTCAATTTATGAGATGCATTACTAATCTGTTTGTTCAACAAGTTTTGTATACTATGATGCAAACTATTGAACACATAATTAAAACAATTAAAGACACTCGTCGTTGTTCTCAAATAAATTTTGAGCTCATCTGCAAAGACGGACGTTTGCTGATAGATCCTTCGATTGAAGAAATCGGAGGAATTTATCATCAAATTATAACTGACATAGAAAATATCGCACGAAATTTGCTTCCGTTTAAATGCGGAGTTAATTTTGATCCTGAGCAAGATGTTATTGATGTAAGAGTTCCCAAATGGTTCATCAAAAAGTCTCATGAAGAACTAGACGCTGTAATTATTGAAATTTTCAAACCACTAAATGAATTCTTTGACCGAATTGATAATGAGTTCAGTTTTATCTGTTCTAGAAAAACAAAAGCGAAGATTATAGAATTGGTGTCTCAAGACAATGATTTTGAGTTTTATTGCGACAAAGTTAAAATTTTCAATGAGTACTTGCTGAAAGCCAATGCAATGAACTCGTATATTCACTATGAAACCGGACGGCTTAGCCAGCTGAAAGCCAAAGAAACTTTGAAGGAAATAATAATGGAGATTAATGGAATTTTGGTCAACAAACTGGTGTCCTACCATTGGAAATTTAACTCGTTAATCTGCAGAGAGTTTGAAATCCTTGAAAGGAACGCCTTGGATGTGCCTAACAATACAAAAGCGTTGTTTGAATTGAGCGAAAATATGGGAATTGCGGCTAAAGTTACTGTGGAAAAATTAGAAGAAAAAATCTGTGAGTCTGTTAAAATGCTGAGTGCTCTTTTGCAGATTACCAGTTTGAGCGAGAAGCATATCGAGCTGAACAAGACAACTATAAATTGGTTGTCGCTGATAGAAGCTATTTTCAACCAAAGTAACACTCTTTGCGAAGCGATGAAAAGCGAGTTGGAAGATGAGCTGCAAAAAAAGATAAACACCCTGAATTTTGAAGTCGACAATATTCTTCCGGATTTTGTTATTCTGGATGACATGGACGACGCAAAAAGAGTTTATGAGTACATTGAGTACTTGGATGTCTTGGTGAGAAAGATAAAAAAGATTGATGAAAAAATTTTGGCGATAAATAATGAAGAAAAGTTATTCAAGTTTCCAGAAACGGCCTTTCCAAAAGTAGATGAAGTCAAGGATATTATCCTGCCGTTTTACTCGTTGATCCAGATGATCAACCAGTGGAGGCGACACAATTCTGTGTGGATGGATGGACCTCTGGAGTATGTAAATGCAGAAGAGGTCAGCAAGATAACATTTTACTACTTGGAACAATTCACGGAATTGAACAAGTCGATGAAAACGAAAATCAAACAGGACATGACTTCCAATAAGCCTTTCAGATTTTCGGGTGTAATTGACGATCCTGATCCGATGCAGCAGCCAGCGCCGCTTAAGTTGTGTTTTCAAGCACTGGAGCATGTGAAAGATTTTAAACAGTACGTGCCTTTGGTTAATTGCATGTGCAATCCTGCCCTAGCTCGAAGACACTGGACAGAAATGTCTTCTATTTACGGCGAAGACTTTACTCCGAATGCCGGAACTACTTTGAGGAAGATTATAGCCCTGGATTTGATGAAGGACATTGATAAGTATGAGGTAATTAGTATCAGTGCAAATAAAGAGCTGTCTTTGCAGAAACAGTTGGAAAAAATGTCCAGCGAGTGGGATTGCATCAGCTTTGTAATTGAGAGTGACGCGAAGAATAGATTGATTTTTGTCAACTATCAGGAAATCCAGATACTGCTCGAGGACCACTTGGTTACGATCCAGGAGATGAAGGGATCTTATTTTGTGAAACCAATAATGAAAGCTGTGGTGAATTTTTATCACGCGTTGACTCAAGTCCGAGCTATTATAGAAAAATGGAATGAACTTCAGGAAGAATGTTTCTTCCTTTCGCCGGTTTTTGTTAATAAGCAGGATAGCGAACTTTTGAAAGCCGATTTGTTTGCTGAAGTTTGCAAGACGCTTGATACGATAAAATGCAATATTTTGAGAGATCCTTCTTTTAGAAATATTGGAAAGTCTACGGAATACTATGAAGCGTTGACAGAAGCAGAAGAAAAAATTGAAATTATTAATAAAGCAATTTGTATGTATTTGGATAATGAGAGGTTGATTTTTCCGAGATTTTTCTTTCTGTCTAACAATGAAATTGCGGAGATACTCTTCAATAAAAACGGCGTTGAAAGAATAAAATTACTGCTTCAGAAATGTTTCCAGGGAGTGAAAGACGTCCGATTGAACAGAAGCAAGGAAATTACATCGATTTTTAGCGATCACGGAGAAGAACTAGCTTTAAAGGATAAAATTTCTTGTGTTAAAAATTCTAAACACTGGTTGCAGTCTATCGAGTCACAAACAACTAACTCAGTACGTGAAGAAATAGTAAAAAATTTATTTCCGATTGATATGATGGCTCTAACTAATTTTACATCTCCTTTAATAATTACTGAATGTCTAGCGCAATTATTCTGGACTTCCAGAGTTCAGGATTGCTTTGGCGATTTTTCTTCTTCAAAACTGAACAAAGTTTTTGAAGAACAGAAAGATGTGATCATAAATTCCATCACTAGCTTGAAAACTCTAGCGCAAAGGAAGCAAAAATTCATTCTGATGTCACTAATCACAGTTTTCTGTCATCAAAAGGAAGTTATCCAGCAATTGATTGACACAAAAACGGTTCGAGAAAGCGATTTCTACTGGATTGTACAGATGAGATTCTACTGGTTAGAAAGCATCCACGTAAAAATGGTGAATGCTTCAAAACAATACGGATACGAATTTTCCAGCTCTGAATGTCCGATTGTCAACACTGCGCTTACTGACAGATGCTACCGCACCATTTTCGAAGCAAATCATCACCACTTTTTTGGAGCACTGGTTGGTCCAGCAGCTACTGGAAAAATTCAGACAATAAAGAGATTGGCTCGTGCTCTGGGGACCCAATTTTACTTGATAAACTGCACAAGAGAGCTTACTTATTCAAGCTTTTCAAAAGTATTCAAAGGAATGCTTGCATGTGGAGCATGGCTGTGTTTTAAAGACATTAATATCACAGATTCGTCTATTTTATCTCCTGTAATGCAGCAGATGCATTCAATATCTCAACTCATATCTTCTGGAGCAGAAACAGTTTCTTTTGAAGGAACTTCATTGCCTTTGCGAGCAGGATTTTTGACAGTCACCATGAATCTCGGACAATGTTTATCGTTACAAAATTTTCCGGACAATTTCAAAGTTATCTTCAGAACTGTGACCTTTAATCGATTGGATATCAATAAAATATGTGAAGTAAATTTATTTGCAGCAGGATTCGACGACGCGAAGAGTCTGGTTACCAAAATACAGCGGATTCTAACTCTCTGCATGGATCAATTGTCTCCTGGAAGATGCTACGACTTTAGACACAGATTAATTAACGCGATTGTAAAAACAGCAATTGGTTTGAAATTTGAGTTTCTTGAAGAAAAGGAAGATTTTTTGATACTCAGATCGCTGATAGACGTCGTTTTACCGATGCTGGTAGAACAAGATATCCCAATCTTCCAAGGATTTCTTCAAGACATATTTCCAGACGGATTACCGCCTCCAAATTACGGGCCTTTGCTCGAAGCTCTTGATCAAGTCGCTTCAGAAGAAAGCCTCCAAGTTTACGAAGTGTTCCAGCTCAAAGTAATCCAGCTTCTTGAAATGATGTACATGAGACATGCTTTTATAATTGTTGGTGAGTCTCTCGGTGGCAAAACCACAATTCTCCATTCTTTGGCAAAGTCTCTGTCGGTTCTGAAAAGCCAAAACCACAAAATTGGAGCCGATGTGATTATCAATTCAATAAACCAGAATTCTATGACTCTAGAGAGCCTTTTTGGGGCTTTTGATCCCGAAACTATGAAGTGGAACGATGGAATCAGTACATCGCTTCTCCGAGATTACGCAAAAGACGAAGAATTTGTGAGAAAATGGCTCATATTCGACGGACCAGTCAATTCCGCGTGGATGGAGCATTTGAACACTCTTCTAGACGAGAATAAAAAGCTTCTACTTCCTTCCGGAGAAACAATCCAATTAACTAGAGCTACTTCTGTGATTTTCGAAACTGACACCCTGGAACAAGCTTCTCCGTGGATTTTATCGCGCTGTGGAATAATTTACGTGGAGCCTCAGTCAGTTGGCTGGAAACCGTACGCAAATTCCTGGCTCTTGCATCAAAACTTCTCCAGCAATCACAGCTCTTTTTTGACAAGCTTGTTCAACTGGTCGCTGGATGCCTTTCTAGATTTTGCGTACCAATCTTGCAAGCTGATTATCAACGTCAGTAGAAGCCACATCGTGATATCGACGTTGAAATTAATGGGCATGTACCTCAAAGACGCCCTAGATTCTTCAGAAGACAAAGAAAAAGACCACTTTGGAATTTGGTCTCAAGTTTCTTTGATCCTCGCGTTAGTTTGGACCATCGGAAGCTGCCTGTCTGCAGACTCTCAAGCGACTTTCAACGAATTCTGCGTGTCTATGTGGACTAACGAGTTGCATTCTCGTCCAGATCAAATAAAGCAATTCGAAATCTTGTTGCCCTCCGAAGGGATGATTCAGGACAACACTTATATATTCAAGGGCACTGGACTCTGGAAAACTTGGACGGATATTTTAAAAAGTGAAAATAGCAACATTGAAACTTGTGGCTTTGGATTCACAGTTGTTCCAACGGTAGATATTGTCAAACATATCAGTATGTTTGTCAATCACATCAAACATTGGATTCCTTTTATTGTAAATGGAAGCCAGTCGATTGGAAAAACATCCTGCATTAAGATATTGCTGAAGAACAAGCTACCCAACAAAGAATATCTAACAAATGCCTTTAATTTTCCGTCGACAATAACTGCCCAATCTGCTCAAAAAATATTTCTTCTGAAGATGAACAAAATCAAGGAAGGACAATACGCACCGCCGGCAAATAAACTTTGCATCAATTTTGTCGATGATTTAGATGTAGTCGTCGGAGAAAATCACTTGGGACATTCATTGCTGGATTTGATAAGGCAGTACATGGATCATGGGTATTGGTACAGTTTGCAAAAGCCTGAAAAAGTGTTTGTCAGTAAAGTAATGTTTCTTGGTGCTCTAACTCTTAGAACTGAACGTCAAAAATTGTGCTCAAGATTTTTAAAGCACTTCAATCTGTACACAATGCGTTCGCCAAACAAAGACAGTATTTTTCGGATATTCACAAACACCTTGCTGTACAATTTAAAAAACAATCAATTTTCTTCAGACGTTATTGGAAGCGTCAATAGTATGATTAATGCTACTATTTACGTCTATAATAATTTAATAGAACGAAAATTTACTCCAAAGGATCCAGTGTGTCAATTCAATCTACGAGATATCGCAAAAGTTGTCAGCGGATGCAGTCTAATTCACAAAGAGTCTGCGGAGACAAAGATAACTTTGATCAGATTGTGGGTTCACGAGTCTCTTCGGATTTTCGGAGATCGTATTACTGGTGAAGAAGACAGCGACTGGCTCTTTATCAAGATCAAGGAAGCAGTCAAAGCTAACTTCAAAGACACTTTTGAGTCAGTTTTTGACCACTTGCCCAAACAAAACGACAAACTGACGCGCAAGAGCTTCAAGAGTCTGATATTCGCCAATTTTATGGACGCGGATAAGGAGCCTTTGAACAGACGATACGAAGAAATCACGTCAAAAGATGCATTGAAGAACAAGATAGTATTCTATTTGAATGAATTCAATCAAAAGTTTGATAAAAAATTGGATCTTTTGATTCTTTCAGATGTCTTGGAGCATTTAGTGAGAGTTTGTCGAGTTCTGGCTACCCCTGGAGGACACTTATTGATGCTTTGTACCGGAGGTTCCGGGAGGAAATCTCTAACTCAATTGGCAACTTTTATGGAGAAGCAGAGCTTCAGCGAGCTAACTGTTAATCCTTATTACAGCTTAGAAAAATGGCGCGATGATCTCAAGAAGGTTTTAAAAAATTGTGGAGGTTGTGGAAGAGATTCTACATACTTTATAGTCGGCAGATTCGTCCAGAATAAGTATCTAGAAGACATCAGCAGCCTGATGACCACTGGAGAGATTCCAGGCTTGATTTCCGCGGAAGAAAGGCAGAATATCATTGAAATCGCTCGGTTACCTGCCCAAAAAGGTGACCGGAATCTCGAAATAGCTACTACGGAGGTAATGGACTATTTTTTCAATCAATGTCGCGAAAAATTGCACTTTATTTTGTATTACAGCACGACTGATAAAAATTTACGCCAGCAATTGAAATCTTTTCCTAACTTGTTGAACTGGTGCTTTGTGGATTGTTTCATGCCCTGGCCGCAGGATGCGTTTGTCCAATTGGGACACGCGTTTATCGAGGACTTGAAAATCGACGGCAGTGTCAAGGAAAAAATAATTACTGCGAGCAAGTACTTGTACGATGAATCAAAAAAAATTAGCATTAAGTACCGCGATGAATTGGGAAGGATGACTCATGTAAGTCCGTCGGGATTCATCCATATGATGAAGCTCTATGCTAAGCTGATGGCCGAAAAACAACGAGAACTGAAGGAGTCAAAGGAACGATATTTGGGAGGCTTGAAGAAGCTCCAATTGGCGGCTCAGGAAGTCACTCAAATGAAAGCCAATCTTACTGTTCTTAGGCCACAATTAGAATGGTCAGCGCGTCAGACCGAAGAAACGATGCTGGAAATAGAAACCGAAAATATCAGTGTCGAGAATGCAACCATTCAAGTTAAGAGGGACGAAGAAATAGCCAATAAAGCTGCCAAAATTGCTGCTTCGTTGAAATCTGAGTGTGAAGCTGATTTAGCGGTGGCTATTCCTATTCTAGAAGACGCAATTGCTGCGTTGAATACTTTGAAACCGACGGATATAACTTTGGTCAAGGCTATGAAGAATCCTCCGGATACTGTGAAACTCGTTATGGCTGCCGTTTGTGTGATGCTAGGAGTCCCGGCTGAACGAGTAATTGATCCTGTAACTGGAAGAAAGTCGATGGACTTTTGGGGACCCAGCAAGCGAGTTCTAGGAGACATGAATTTCCTACAAAACTTGAAGGACTACGACAAAGACAACATACCTCCCTCATTGATGCAGGTCGTAAAAAAGACTTACATGACTGACAAAAGCTTCATGCCTCATATTGTCGCGAAAGCTTCTAGCGCTGCTGAGGGTCTTTGCAAGTGGGTGCGAGCGATGGTGTCTTACGATGAAGTTGCTAAAGTAGTAGCGCCCAAAAAAGAGAAACTTGCAACTGCCGAAAAGGAATGCAACGAAGCGTTGGAATTTTTGAAGAAGAAACGGAAAACTTTGGCAGCTTTGAATGATAAATTGACCGCGTTGAATGAAAGTCTTCAAGACACTTTGGCGAAGAAATTGGAGCTGGAAAAGGAGGTTGAAATTTGCGAACAGAAACTTGAGAAGGCTGAAGCTTTAATTCGAAGTTTGGGAGGTGAAAAAAGCAAGTGGATGGCCACTGCTGATCGTCTCAAGATGGCTTTTGATAATTTGCCAGGTGACTTGCTTTTGTCCTGTGGAATCATTGCTTATCTTGCTCCTTATCATCCTGCTTATCGAGATGATGCTGTTTGTGGATGGAAAAGTTACATTGAGAGCTTGAAAATTTTTTGTTCACCAGAATTTGATTTTATTGCTGTCGCAGAGTCGGAAATTACCGTCAATACTTGGAATTTTTACAGACTGCCAAAAAACCGCTTTTCTATCGAAAACGCGGTTATATCTAAAAATTCTTTACGGTCTTGTTTGTTCATCGATCCGCAGAACCAAGCCAATTCCTGGATCAGAAAAATGGAGCAGAAGAACAATCTCAAGGTTCTAAAATTAGTTAACACAGAATTTCTGGTCGAAGTTCAGAAAAGCATCCAATTGGGCCAGCCAGTACTTTTGGAAAACATCGAAGAAGATTTTATCGATTATCTAGAGTGCATTTTGTCGGAGAAAATTTACAAAATTAACGAGCAACTGCACCAAGAAATCAACAACGAAAGCATCGAATACAATCCTAATTTCCGACTGTACTTAACAACCAGGCTTCACAATCCTAACTTTGATCCCTATGTCTTTCGCAAAACCACTGTGATAAACTTTTTGCTGCCCGATGACGCTCTTCAGGACCGTCTTTTGGACATAGTAATTTCCCGAGAACGGCCCGAGCTTCAGGAAAAGTTCAATCTTTTATTGATCCAAAGTGCTTCTAACAAAAAAGTCCTCAAGGAAGAAGAAGAAAATATTCTAAGAACTCTTTCAACTTCTAGCGTAAACATTATCGAAGACGAAGCGGCGATTAAAATTTTAGACGCCTCCAAAAATTTGTCTGTTCAAATTCGCGAGAATGAAGAAACTGTTTTGACTGCTAAAAATGAAATAGATATTTTTAGGACGAATTATTATAAATTTACTTACTATTGCGCGACTTTGTACAATACGCTGTCAATTCTTCCGAATTTAAACTGCATGTACCGATTTTCTCTCAATTGGTTCACGCAGTTGTTTATTAAGTCAATAGCCAGTTCAAACAGAAGCGTTGTTCTTGAAAAACGAATCGAGTATTTAAAAGCTTCTTTCACAAAAACTCTTCATTCCAGTGTTGTAAGCGCGCTTTTTCAAAAACATAAACTAATTTACTCATTTTTACTTTGCTTAAAGATCCTGGAAGATAACCAGCAAGTATCTAAAGAAGAACTGCAGTTTTTTATGACCGGAATTTTGGAGTCTGATTTGGATCAAGAAAATAAATTTTCTTGGCTGCCGAAAAATTCGTGGGAAGAAATAGTAAAACTGTCAACCACTTTTGAACTCTTTAAACTTCTTCCAATAGATATTCAGGAAAATCAGTCATCTTGGAAGATTTTTTATGACTCAAGAAATCCTGAAAATAATTCGTTGCCTTTTCCTTGGGAAAATAAGTGTTCACAGTTCCAAAAATTGATTATTTTAAAAATTCTACGGCCAGATAAAACTGTGATCAAAATATCGCAGTTTATTTCTGAAGTAGGAAAAGGACTTTTAGCAACACAACCCTCGATAAATTTATTGGAGTCATACTCACAGTCGAATTATTTAATTCCGCTGATATTTATCCTGCCAACTTACTTGGAACCGTCGAAGTTAATCAAAGAATTCGGAATTAAGCACGGATTTTCTTCAAAACTAACCACAGTGTCTTTAGGCGCGGATCCGGGCCTAAATCAGATAGAGGAACAGATAACAAAAGCTCAGAAGAACGGAGGGTGGATTTTTTTGCAAAACTGCCACTTAGCGCTCGACTGGATGCCGAAATTTGAGAAAATACGAGGTAATTTAGACACCAGCAACACCGATTTAGAGTTCAGATTGTGGATGTCAAGCAATTCGACTCAAAAATTTCCAATAGAAATTCTTCAAGACGCCGTAAAGATTACGTACGATGCTCCGGTGAATTTGAAGCAAGCTCTTGCTGATTCTTACAATTCTGATCCGTTGAACACGGATTTCTTCAATGGTTGTCCTGGAAAAGACAAAGCATTTGCTAAATTGATCTACTCGTTTTCGTTCTTTCACGCTGTGCTTAGAGAACGTAATTTCTTCGGCTTGCAAGGCTGGAACGTCAATTATGACTTCAATCATTACGACCTTGCGATTTCGATTAGACAGTTGCAAGCTTTTTTGAACAACAATCATTGTGTGCCCTTTGAAGCGCTCAAGTATGTGATTTGTAAGTGTAACTACGGAGGTAAAATTGTCGATCCTGTTGATAAACGATACCTCGTCACAATATTCGACGAATTTTGCAATGATAATGTTGTAAATTTGAGTAATTATTCATTTTTTGAGGAATACATTGTTCCAAATCGCTGCGAGTATGGCGATTTTGTTAAACACATTGATAAGTTGTGTTATTACACGCCTTCAGAGGTTTTTGGAGTGGATGTTAATGCAGAAATAAAGAGAGATTCTTTGATTGTCTGCGAGTTTTTTGACTCTATTTTACAGCTAAGTGAACGGATTGATAATGAACAAGTAGAAGAAGATGTCATTGAAAGGATTAGAGAAGAAATTCCAGAAGAAATAAATTTTAAAGCAAAGAAGAAATGCGGAGATCCCTTGAATGAAATTTTTAAAGAAGAAGTTATGATTTTTAATAAAATAATTGGACGCATCAAAATTTCGCTATTGAAAAATAATTGTTGGAAGGACTTGAGTAATAATAGGGTTCCTTGTACGTGGATTTATTTTAATAATCCTGAAAATTGTAAAAAGTCCTTGCCGCGATTTTTGAAAAATCTCAAAAAAAGGCGGGAATTTTTTAAAAAATTTACGGAAGGAAATTTTAATGCAACTTGGCTTGGCGCTTTTTATTATCCAAGAAGATATATTTCTGCGGTCCAGTTAATGTTTGCGAGGAAATTGAAAGTTTCTTTTGACCGAATTGATTTTGATGTGGAAATTTTATCGGAAATTTTTTCAACTTCTAATGAAAGTTTGTACCTGAGGGACTTGTATTTATCAGGAGGTCGCTGGGATTTTAATAATGAGAAATTGGCTGGCAGTTATCCAAAACAATTATTAGATTGTATAAAAATTATGAAGTTGAAACCGAGGATTAAAAATGAAGAAATAATAAATTTGGATACTTTTAACAAGTACGACTGTCCGATTTATAAATCCACTGTCGAACGCAGTTTTCTCGGCTGTGATGATAATTTAGCAAACTATATAATGAATATAAAACTGCGGAGTGATTTATTGAGTCATTACTGGGTTAAAAATGGAACAGCGATTTTTTGTTTGATAGAATAAATGCTTTTTTTACCGGAAAAAAGTTTGCGCAGATTTATTTTTTAATTGAACCATTTGTCAATTAATTACTTCTTAAATTCTCTCCAAGAATCTGTTATTGCTTGATTAATTTTTAAAAAATTCAAAAGCATCAATTTTTTTTTTTTGCTTAAAAAATTGATTTATTTATTATAAAAAAAAAATATTTTATAAAAATTAATTTTGCAGATTTTTAATTATTTTTTTAACAAACAAATTATTTTTAAAAAATTGCATTTGTAGTTTTTTAAAATTTTTAAATATCAATTTTTTTTGCCATAATTTATTTGTTAAAAAAAATCTTAAAATTATCAACTATCGGCTAAGTTAAATTTCACAAATTTAAATTATCGATAACTTCGTCAGATGTCCCTGATATTTCTACCTTCTATATTTCAAACGTGACAATTTTTTAATTTTAACAAACAAATTTGTTCCAAAAAACAATTAAAAAAAAAAAATTGAATTTTTAATTTTTTAAAATTTCAACTTGTTAATTTTTCTGTCATAATTAATTTGTTAAAAAAATGATTAAATGTCTAAATTAATTGTCATGTTTTAAATCTGCAAAACAAGTATGTACAAATTATTATTTTTATAAATATATTATAAGCACTAATTACTTTTATTTTATTTACTAACGTATTTTATTTTTTTTGATAGGTCCAAAAAAAAAAAAATAATGACCCCAAGTGTCGCTTGGTCACTGGTGAGTACTTTGCTAAAAAATAACCTCAAAACCGGCACTTGTAGATTTATAAAACACTACAATACAACAAATGTCAGCTGTTCAAGTGAGCTGGATTTAATTAAAAAAATCAATTCAAAATTACCTGGAAAAATATCAGCTGGCACCAAGAAGGCAAATTCTGAAAATGAGGAAAAAAATCCTGAAATTAGTATATCCCATGCTAGAGCAGCGTTGGCGTTGGTGAAAACTCTTGACGTTACGAGAGACAATGCTCTGAGTGTTGTCAGTAAATACAAACCTTTTGAAAAATTATCCACGGTGACAATAGTCAGGAATTTCTGTGTTCTTCGTGATGCTGATGTTGACAAGTCCACGTTGAGAGTGCATATGTACGCGTTAGCAAATACTACCAGAAATTTGAGGACTAAAATAAATTATATCAATGACATGAAGCTGGAAATAAATGCGGCTATTCCATTATTACAATTGCCGATGGATAAATTAAAAAAAATGAAAATTGATACTGAACGTGACAGAACTGTCGTTCCAGATTTTAATAACAGGGTTGAATATTTGGCTAGTAATTTTAAAGTATGTTTATTTTTATTTATTATTTACTACTTTTAGTATCATTATTATTTTTTTTTTTTGAGTATTTCTTTATTTTTTTAATTTATTTAATAAATTAACTATCAACCTTGCGGTCACTTAATAATATAGATTTTAGCAAAAAAAAAAAATTATTAAAAAATTACATATTTAGAAATTTTAAAAAACTACAAATGCAATTTTTTTTTAACTTATTTTTTTTTTTTTTTTTTTTTTTTTTTTTAAAGAAAAAGTAAAAAACTTATCAAGTGTCTGCTAATTTTAGTGTTATAATTATTATTTTTTTTTGCAGTGTAGTTTAGATGAAATGTGTTCAATTATAGTAAAGAATCAATTTATGCTGCCAATGCGGATGGAGAGACTTAAAAAAGTCACTGAACTTTTAATTGGTAATTATTAAGTTTACTAAAAAAAAAAATTTTTTTTTGTTTTTAATTATCTAATGGTTTTATTTTTTACAGCTGAAGGAATGCCAGGAGAAAATATAAAGAATGATTTACATATTTATAAATTTAGTTTAGAAAAAATAAAAGAACGAATAGATAGAGCCAAAGAGGTCGGAATTGAATCTTTGAAACCTTGGATCATACGTTGTCCACCTGAATCATTTGATAAGTACGTCGCTGATATTTTATATTATTGATAATTTTAATGATTATTAATTTTTTTTTTATTTTTATTCTTTCATAGTATTGAAGAAAAAAAAATAAACAAAATGAATTTACTAAGTCCACACGGAAAATTGGAAAATTATATAAGTTCATTCTTCAATTGTGATCGAGATTTAGTTGAGGGTCTTATCAAGCGTGATCCTAGTTTATTAAAAATTAATGTTAAAAATTTAAGTAAAGTATTGAGTTTTTTACACAGCAAAGGATATTTATTTGAAGAAATATTTCGCCAGCCACGTGTACTTCATCGGAGTGAAAAAACACTCAGAGATAGATACGATAAATGGTTTCAGTGTTATGCTGTTCATCCGCCAATTAAAGTACTTGTTTCACCGACGCACACCGCGCAAATTTGTTTAAAAGAAACAAATAAAATTACATGAATAATTTAATTTTTATAAATGATATATTGTAATTTGTTGATTTTTATTTTTAATTAGGTTTATTATCTCAAGGATAAATTGTAAAGTTTATATTTATGTAAAATAAAATAACATAGTTATTATCCAAAACAATTATTTAATAAAATCATAAAAAATAATGAAATTTAAATTTAAATAAAATTTTTTATTTTTTTGTAATTAATTTTTCAGTAAAAAAAAATTCTAAAAATTTTTAAATGTTCTCTAACTTAATTTAAATCATTTTAAATATTTATCAAAAAAAATCAATTGTAAATTTTAAAATAATTTTTGAATTTTAGCGCGCTAGTAAAATTGAGCGCATGCGCACAAGTCCAAGAAAGTTACTTGTGATTTCCAGAAAAATCTGTTGACGCACAAAAATCTATAAAATTTTCTTTTGAATAATAAATAAATAATCTTATAAACGATAAAAAAATAAATCACACGATATTGATTTTCTCAAAGATACTCAAATTATCAGAAAACAGTCAGTATATAAACTCAAGTAATAAGTGTTATTCCATCTGTGAGTCATTAAATGACGTCACATATTCTAACGTTAACTTGATCCATAAAAAACAATCATCTACAATATTAAATCGTTAATTACACGTAAAATAAAATTAATTAAAAATAATCATCCAGATAAACGTGGTGTTAATTAAAAAAAAAAAAAAAAAAAAAAATAATCGGATAAAAAAATTTTCTTAAAATCAAGCAACTACGAAAATCAACATAGTGATTTAATAAGTGTAATTTATCGCAATAAAAATTGCGTATGTGTGTTTCACAAGCATTTAGTGATGTATACTCAGGAATTTGTGAATAGAAAACAGTCTCATCCATAAAAAACTATTTTATTTGACAAGAATAACACAAAAAAGTCCATTCAGTACGTCATAATAATTAAATAAATATATATACTGATATATATATGGATTAATTATAAAAATAAATAGGTAATTGTAAGAATTGAAAAATGGACTGGTGGTTCATTGACAAAATGGATCTGAGACATTGACAGAAGACTTGAGTATATTGTATTATGCTGATAATTATTTAAAAAGAATAATTTATTAAAATAAAGCTGTTAAATATTCGATTATGTTATCACAAGTGTAATCCATTTTAGTATGGGTTTTTTAAAAGTATAATAATGATGCTAGAACCTTCACAGCTGATGCGTTTGACACATTTGACAGTTGTGTAAAGTTGTGTTAATTGAAAAACATTTTAAAATTAATATTTTATTTTTAATCAGTGGATTAAGTGGATAAAGTGTAAATGCCCGTTTAAATAAATAATATTAATAAGGTTATTTATTTACAATAATAATATTTAAAAATAATAATTAATTAATATGGCGCATTTTGAGAGTATTTTTAATTCTAAACAATATGTAGGACCAGAAAGTTTAGCTGAATTATGTTTCAAAACAATTTGTAATAATTTAGATATTATTTCTACTGTTGATAAACGTGGTTATCGTACATTGATACGTGGACTTGTACTACCAAGTGAAATTTGTGATAAAATCATTGAATTTGCTCAAAAATGTGACAGCACAGCGCGTATTGATGATGGATTTGTCAATATATTTGCTGATACTACTGCAACAAGATTAAAAAATGTCAAAATAAATCACAGCAATATCTTAGATACATCTGTTGCGGTTCTTGCTAATCATCAATTATTGCACTTGTCATTCAATGATTGTTGTGATCTTACTAAATCGTCTATTGAATTTATAAATAATAATTCAAAACATTTACAGAGTTTATCATTTCGTTCTTGTCCGCAAATCTACCCAACTGATCTTACAGGTGGTGAGTAATTTTTTTTTTTTTTTTAAATTAATTATTTAAAAGAAACAAATCAGGATATAGTAGGTCAAATAAATATGACATTTTAAATTTTATTTAACAAAAAAAATTAGTTACAAAAAATCATTTTTAAAAAATTGGATTTTTAATTTTTTTATAATTTTTAAATGTCAATTTTTTTTTCCATAATTTATTTGTTAAAAAAAAAATTATTAAATATCTGCTAAATTTATTTACAAAATATCCCCGACAAAATAGCAATCTTTTTTAATGAATTTTAAGATATTTTGTTCACAGATATTCTAACAAAAGATATTTTATCCTAAAGATATTTTGTCTTAAGGATATTTTGTCGGGGATCTAATGGTATAAGTATTATTCCGATCGGTTCAATAAAAATTGAAATAAATAAAAAGAAAAACATAAATTTATTTAGTCTTCTATATCCTGATTTGATTTTTTGAAATTTTGTAATCCTTAGACCTAAGACAAATAAATATTAATTATTTATTAAAATTATTTATTGTGTTGCAGTTATAGATCCATCGCCAATAAATTATTGCAAGCGCGGATACCTATTTAATGCACCGAATTTGAAGCATCTGGCATTGGAACACGTTCAAATAGCTCCTGAGCATTATGTTATATTATTATCTGGTTTATCTAATTTGACTCATTTAGATTTATCAAATGCCGTCAACATTGGTAACTTTGAATTTGTATCATCAACTCCAAATTTAGTATCATTGTGTCTTTATAATGTCAAAGTAAATGAGAATCCGAATGCTTTTGTTGCCAATGTTATACAATTAAAAAAATTAAGGTAGTAAAAATAATTTATTATTTTATGAAAATTAAGTTAAAAATTTTTTTTATTTTTTTTAATGAAAAAATTATTACAAAAGAACAATTTTTTTTTTTTTTAATTTTTACAACTTTACTCTGTAAAATAATTAATTATTTTATTTATTTTAGGCATCTCGATATATCACACGCAAACCATAAAAATGCATTCTTTCACAAACCTAATCAAGTTTTATCAGACTTAGTTGAAGGTTTACCTAATTTAACGTCACTGGATATTGGCGGTACAAATTTAGCAGGACGTGGAGTAGCCGAACGTCCATTGATATCCAACTCTACAAAAGTCTACGCAATGTGTGATATTCAAGGTCTAGCTTGTCGTGTGAACAATCCATTACAATTTTTAGGTCTTTATGGTACTCATGGGGAAGCATGTAGAAGATATGACATCCCTGCTAAAATCGTTAGTCTGCTAATTATTAAAAAAAAAAAAAAAAAAAAAATAATTAATTAAAAAAATTACTGAGCATATATTTATTTGAAAATTAAATTACAGATTGCTGGAAATGCTAACGATGAACAAATACTCATAGCAGCTCGTGTATGCATGGACAACAAACAGGATTTGTTGCAAAAAGTTTTAAATGATTTGTATCATGTATTCAGATATGAAAGTTGCGAACGTATGGATCAGGCTCTTTATATCGTTCTTGAAGCTATGGAGAAACATCTTAATGAACGTCATATACAAATATCGGGAAGGTACAATACATAAAAATTAAATAATATTAATTAAAGAAAAACGAGAAAAAATAGAAAAAAAAATATTTATTGAAATTTTTTTATTAAATTGTATTAAAAATATTTGAAAATTATTTAATTATTCTTTTTACAGCGCAACATTATTTTATATCGTAAAAACAAAAGAAAAGAGTGTACTTGTCTCAAAAATGAAGAGAAGAATAATAGGTGCGCTTCTTGCTGGTATGAATGCTCACAAAGATGAAGAGACAATGATGCGCAACGGCTGTTTGGCCCTTTGCCAGTTTCGTATACCACAAGATGTTGTAAGTTA
Source organism: Cotesia vestalis (assembly GCA_000956155.1). Taxonomy (NCBI): domain Eukaryota; kingdom Metazoa; phylum Arthropoda; class Insecta; order Hymenoptera; family Braconidae; genus Cotesia; species Cotesia vestalis. Next base: position 58,464 of record JZSA01004003.1, on the reverse strand, counting down.
TGAGCCAAAAAATTTTGCTATGACGATTATTATTATTCAATAATTCTTATCTCATTTGACAAACTATAGACATTTAAAATCGCTAAAATAAATGGAAAAATTTTTTAGATGTGGAATTACGAAACGCTTGTTAAAGTTTTATTACATTCTACAAGACACGCGGAGTCAGAAGGTTTTGTACAACGAATTGGAATTTATTTATTAAACTCACTGGCTTGCCAGGTGGAGGGAAAGAAAAAACGTTTATTAGGAAACTTAGGATGCGTTGAGACAATGCTTGAATTGGTTCGATACAGAGTTGAGTGTGAATTACATGATGACGTTCTCGAGGTCGCTTGGTCTACTATGTGGAATATGACTGACGAGACGCCGATTAATTGCCAGAGATTTTTGGATGAGCAGGGAATGAGACTTTTTTTGAAATGTGTTGAGGTTTGTATTTTAAATATTTACATTAAACTTTGTGTAAATATTTTATTACTTTAAGTGCAATGTAAACTTGCCATTTTTATTTAAATTCAATATTGCTTTCGGTAAAATTCAAGGCTAAGTATTTAATTATAGTTTTTGAAGAGTCAAAAAATTTTTTGTAACTAAAGCCTTAACTGACTTTAATTAAATACTGGATAAAGATTTTTTTTTTATTTAATTAATTTAATGTACAAAATAAAATAATTCAATTTTTTTTTTTTAATCGTATTGTCACAAAATTTTTTGGAAAATATTTTGTATAACGCTGTGTATTTGTTATAGAAGTATCCATCTAAAGAAGAGTTACTACGAAACATGATGGGTTTATTAGGCAATGTTGCTGAAGTTGATTACCTTCGTCCCCATTTAATGCAACAGCAATACGTATCAGTCTTTTCTAATTTATTAGAGTACGATCGTGATGGGATCGAGGTAATTAAAATAATTTAAATTATATTTCATTTTTTTTCAACAAAAAAAAAAAAATAATTAATTATTATAAATTTAGGTTTCATATAATGCAACCGGAATCCTAGCTCACATGGCGTCTGATGGTGTAGAGGCGTGGACAATAGATCAACCCACAAGAAATGAAGTTCTTGAGCGTATGGTTGAAGCTATTGAACGTTGGAATTTATCGTCTCAGCGCAATATTAATTATAGATCATTTTTACCGTTGCTACGTTTATTAGATGTTTATCACACACCACAGTGCCAACATTGGGCAGTATGGGCTCTTGCTAATTTAACTCAAGTTTATCGTGAGTATCAAATTATTATTTAACTAGTAAATTTTGTTAAATTGCACTTTTTTTTACAGATAATTTAATTAAAAAAATTTTATACTGACTTAAATTTTTCATTCTAGCTACCAAGTATTGTTCTTTGGTGGAATCAGAAGGAGGAATAGATAAACTTAAAAAATTATTAGACGACGACAGACCTTACAATCGTATCAAGGATCTTGCTTTGTCAGTAATTATCAATTGCGGGCCCAATAAAATCCGTGGAGACCAACAAGAAACCCTTCAATCATCATCCGAGTACAGTCTCGATGATTAATGATGTGTGTTTAAAAAAAAAAAAAAAGACTTGAGAGAAAAAAAAATTCCATTAAAAAAAAAAAAAACTAAAATTTTAAGTTATTTTTTTCTTAAATCAAATAGTTATTATTTTTTGGTAAAATACTAGGTTGGAAATTTTTTTTTCTTCATTATTTTATAATCAAAATAATTATCGCTCATCAACTGTTGGATGGTGTACTACCTACTGATATTTATTTAATATCTATGCCGTTAATATAAATTTATTATTAGAACAAAAGTAAGATTAATCATACAAATAATTATTAAAATTAATTGGATACTTGCTATTGGTAAAATAGCTTTGGTATAATTAAAAAAAAAAAAAAAAAAAAATTCTTCAGCGCAATTGTCAAAAAATATAACAATATTCTTGTACGTAATTTACTTCTGCAGATAAATTATAATTATTATTTTATTGTTACATGGGCGTTCAATGCTTTGAATAATTATGTTACAAATATAATTATTTTAATTATTATTATTATTATTATTATTATTATTATTATTATTATCATTATTATTGAATAATATTCGTAAAAAAATAAAACAAAAAATAAATCATATATTGTTATTGCAATTCTTAGTAATTTATTCTTAAAATTATTTAGTAATTCGTGTAGATAATTGTCGGATAAAAAATACAATAATCGGATGCGAAATTGTGTGTGAGGAATAAAATAAATGATGATTAAAAATAAACTATAAATTCAATATTAATTGTACATAGAATTAATAAATGAGTATTAAATATTTGTCGTTTAGGTTTGTATCTTTTTGTATATCAATTATATTTTTATTTCGTATATTTCGCATCCTACACTGCTTTCATTGTAATATCATTATTATTAAAAAGGAAAATAATAATAATAAATATATTCAAAATATTCTATGAAATATTTATTGATAATTGCGATAAAATTCTAAATTTAATAAGTAGGAAAAAAAATATGACACTGAAGTTGGCAGAGATTATTTTAAAAGTTTATAATAATGCAATTATTATAAAAAAAAGTTCAATTAAAAAATTCCACATGTGAAAATTAATAAAAATTACAAGTGAAAATTTTTAGAAGTATTTTTTTTTATTGTAATTGATTTATAAAAATTTTTAAAAATTAAAAATACAATTTTTTGGAACCAATTTCTTTGTTAAATAAAATTAAAATATTTTCTAGTGATTGCTTACTTTAATGTCATATCAGTTTAGTAGATAATAATTAATTAAAAAATTTTTTTTAACAAATAAATTATGGCAAAAAAAAAGAACAAAAAATTGATATTTAAAAAATTAAAAAAATTAAAAATGCAATTTTTCGGATCAAATTTATTTATTAAAAAAAATTAAAATATTATAATAGTGACAGCTAACTTTAATGTCATAAAATTACAAGTGTCAAATTTTAAAAAATATTTTTTTTTTATAAAAAAAAAAATGTCAGCTGATTTCAGTATCATTTTTAAAAAATAATACTAAAGTTAGCAGAAGTAAAATAAAACAAAAAAAAATTGCACTTACAGTTTTTGAAGTTTTTTTTCAAGTGAAAATTTTTTTTGTAATAATTTTTTCAAAAAAAAAATTTTAATGTCGGCTAACTTAATTTTAATTTTTAAAAAAATATTATTTAGGCATACTCACAAAAATATTTTCAAAAAACTGAACGCGTCTGCAAATATATGAACCGGAAGTGCCGGTTCGCATTTTTCGTTTCTATATTTAAATCCAGAATGCAGCAGGTGGCGTTGCAGTTGGCCTTGCTGGTCAGAGACGCTACAACTCCGACATTTTCTTTCGGTCATTGCCGAATAATAATTTTTGTACTTGCCATTTGGAGTTAAAAAAATTCCACCGTGACACAACAAAGTGATTAAAAATATATATTTTATTCTACTTGAAGTAAAACATTGTCGCAAGGTAATAATTTTTCATAATAATTATTTTTAATTGCTTGTACCATCACATTGCGCTTCATCACGCTTTGCAAAAAATAAGCGTACGTTCGATTGATTTTTGTAACAATAATAATTAATAACTTTCTTTGTTTTTTTTTTTTTTTTTTTTTTTAATAGTGTTTCTATATTTTTCTAACAATATAAAAAATAATAAAATTTATTTTCTAATTATTTATAAATATTGATTTTGTATCTGACGGTCCAAAATTAAATTTTATTTTTCAAGTAAATAAACAAATTGAAATAATAATTTAATATTATGAAAATAGTCTGTTATTTGCAAAAACAATCACCATAATTGTTCGCTTAAGCTATTTTCAGAATCATTAATTATTAAAAGTAAAAATAATTGTTTTTCTTAGACACTTAAATCATCAACCAAGTCAATACCTGTATCACTGACTGTAACTATGAGTCATGCATACAACAAATACAGGTTTGTTGTAACAATTTATAAACAAACAAAAAAATATTTTTTAAAAATTTATGTTTGATTTATGAAAAAAAATATTGACAGCTGGTGTAAGTAAATATTAATTTAATTATTCTTTTTTTAGTATGAGTTCCAGGGGAAGAGGATTCAGTTCTCGAGGAGGCGGCGGTGGTAGTAGTTCTTACCGAGGACGTGGTGGAAGTAATTGGGAGACCAGCAGCAACGGTAGCAATATGAGCCGAGGAGGCTATGGTTCATCACGTGGTGGCAGATTTAATAAATACTCTTCTCAAAGTTATGATTCGCGCAGTAAATATAACTCCAGTAAGTTTTTTTTTTGTTATATTTAATTATTCTATAAAAAATAAATTAGCAAACATCTGAAAATTTTTATAATTTTTTTTTTATTGAAAAAATTGTTACAAAAAAATAAAAAAAAAATTTCATTCATCAAAAATTATACCTGACAGTTCAAAAAATTTTTTTTATTAATGAAATTATTACAAAAAAGTTAAAAAAGAAAATTGCACATGTAAAAAATTTGGAAAATTATGCGTGCAATTTTTTTTAAATATTTTTTTTTTGCTAATTCAATTAATAAAAAAAAATATAAATTTTTCGCTGTCGGCTAATTTAGTTTTTTTGATAAATTAATTTTCATTATTATATTTAAGTTTAAAATTTTTTATAGGTGGATCTTCTGATCGGTATTCCAGTAGAGGAGGCAGAGGTGATCACTCAAATAATTACAAACGCCCACGGGTATGTTAAAATTTAAACTGTATTATTTATTAGTGAAAAAAATTTATGAGATAAGTAAGAAGTAGGTAAATCAATAATATCTAAAGTATAGTTGTTGATATAACTATGAATGAGCTGAAGTTTAAACTTACCGCAAACAATTGAATTTTCTCAAGTTTGTTAACTAGGACATTGATAAAGTCTTTTGTAATTTTTTTTTTTTTTTTTCACTATTATTAATTTATATTTATTTTCTATTTTTTAGTTTGGATTAAATAAAATTAAATAAAATTAAATTATTTATTGTCAATAAATATGTTAAATAATTTTTACAGCAAGAGTCGTATTCAAATCGGGATGATCACAGATCATCAAGTGATCGTAAGCGTGTGAGGAATGATTCTTATCAGGTATGTACTTGAACTATTAAAAATAATAAATAATAAAATAGTGAAGAAGAAAAAATAGATCGAAATGCTCTTGTCTTTGGTAATTGTTTTTTTTTTCTCTATAATATAAAATATTTTAATTGATTTTTTAATATAAAATATCTTAATTGATTTAAATTGGTCACTAATGCAAACCCATTCACCTCAAAACAGTAAGTCGTAATAATTTAAAAAAAAAAACTTAATAAATTTATTTAACGCGAGGCGAATGGGAGTATACATACATTAATTTAAAAATTAAAATATAATAAATAAATTCATCAATAATCAACGTATCGAGAATTCATAACTTAGTATAGTTTAAAACTCAGGGACTCAATATTTTTCGTACTTTCCTTTCAAGCTATGCGCCGACGGCCGCTTGAACGCACGTACTTTTAGCTGTGGAACAGCTAACAAACTGATACAAATAATATGATGAATATAATAAATCTAAAAAGTAAAATGACTGTTTAGTCAGATATGAATGAGCTGATTTCGTTGGATGAACCGATGCCAAAACAGTTGAGTTGGATTTAATGAAAATTTGATTGTTTTCATCTAGGAAGAGACTATGTTAGTACGCGTGACACAATATGTTTTAAATAGTGCATAATTATAAGCACTAAACATCTTTCTATATCGTTTATGCCTCTACCAATTTCTAGTCTTCTACAAATTAAAAAAAAAAAAAAAAAAAAAAAAAAAATAAAATAAAAAAAACACCACTGAATCTTCAGTTTTCATTTTCTTCCGGATTTAATCCGTCTCTTTAATAAATAAATTAGTTTATAATGTAAAGGGAGTCCTGCATGAGTTAAAACTATAAGATAAGTGTAAAAAATATAAATAAAAATAAATAATTAAGGTTTACACTGCGTTAAGCAAAAAAAACCTTAATTTTATTGAAAAATAAAAAAAATAAAATAAAAAAATCCAACGAAGGTATTGATTAAAGGTAGAGACTGAAACCGGGTTGCTGGAGCGTAAGAGATCATTGAAAATGGATTAAAAAAAAAATATTTGATAAATAGAGAAAGAAAAGAGCATCATCATCGAGAGATGGTGGATGAGAAAAATTGAGAGAAAATTTTCTAAAATAAAAATAAATAAAAAAAAAAAAAAAACGAGGGTAGATGGCAGAAAATTGAATTTAAATTTGGCAGGGTGAAAGCAGCAGCTCGCAGAGGTACAATCCATCTTACGGGAGTTCATCAAGCTCAACGGCTTATAACGAGAATAAGAGATCATCATCAGCAGCTGCTTATGAGGATAAGAGGCAGAGTGAACGTGGATCCTCTTATCATCGTTCAGATGAACGTCATTCTTCGACATCCAGAAATTATGCAGCACCACCGCCTCCACGTATTAGCGACATGGCACCACCATCTCAGCGTTACAACAGTTCTAATCGTGGCGGTGGACGTTTGTCACGTCAAAGTAGTAACTACCGCGGACGTGGTATCTCAACACGTTCAAGAGGCGGTACTTTCCGAGCTGGGAGCTCACGTTCAGAGTTACTCTTGAGTCGTAAACGTGCTCTCACTTCAGCTCTTGAATACCGTCGTAAGCTCCTGAGTTCGCGATCACGCGAGTACATTCAACGGGTACGATTGGCCTCATCTAAAATACGCAGGAGGTAATTTATAATTAGCAAATCATTTAATAAAATATCTATGAGTTTATTGTACCGACAAGACACTTGCTTATGCATTTTAATTGCTAAGCAAGTGAATCAATTATAGAGGGGAAAAAAAATTTTTTTATAAAATTTATTTATATAGAATTATAAAATTATCAAAGTGACAAATGATGATGATGATGATTTTTTATTTGAAAAAAAAAAAAAAAAAAAAAAAAAAAAAATTTTAATTGATGATATGCATCACGAAGAAAATTAATTATTTTATTTAATATATATGTATATATACATGGAATATTTTCCATTTATTTATTTAATAGATAATTCTCCCTAATTAAATATGAAAAACAATTGTTGTGTATTGCATTGATATGTGTCACAGCAGTAATTGAAAAAGAAATAATAGCGTTAGAAGCTGAAGGTATTGTTACATTGAAAAGAATGATTTCTCAATGCTTCGTACATATTTATATAGTATATATACAAATATATGTGTGTATATATATATATGTATGTGTATTTATTTAAGCACAATGATTGAATTGATTGGGAGGAGTGAGTAAAAAAATTTTTAAGTAAGAAATAGTAACAATAAACTATTGTACGATGATATCGGATGTAATTTATTTCAATGCGAAATTGGTCTGCCGTTCTTCGCAGTGGTACTAGGATATCCGGAAGTAAAAAGGAGTCAGGAACCGGGTCCAGTTTAAAGGATAAGGATAGAGTCGACAAGGCTCTTAATGACGCTTATTCCGACGAGGACGATGATGATGAAGACAAAGATGCTGAAGAAAATTGGGGTGCCGATGAAAAGGTAAAAAAATATTTTTTTTTTTTTTATTTATTAATTAATTATTTGATGATACTGAAAGCAGACATCGATTTTTTTTAATTAAATTAAAACTAAAAAACTACAGTTGTAAATGATTAAATTTTTTTTTAATTTTTAATAAGAAAAAAATAATAAAAATTTTTTAATTTCTGCTAAATTTAGTTTCATATTATTTATTATTTTTTTTTTTATTTAATAAGGAGCCTCATTCAGACGATGAACAAGACAATAATGAAGAAGAAAATAAATCAAAGGATGAGAAGCGTAAGAAAGAAAAATCTGAACGTAAAAATGATGAACATGAAGAATTAAAAGATGGTGAAATTAAAAGAGAAGAGGATCATGATAAACTTGAGGTAAGCTTCGTATTTTTTTTTTTTTTTTTTTTTTTTTAATTCAAATAATCTTGTAGCTTGATAAAAAATTCTTTGCATTTAATTTTATTTTTAAATTAATTTAATTTAATTTTATAAATTTAGAATGAAGAAGAAACTGAAGGTGATGAAGAAAAAGACGTAAAAATAAAAGAAGAAAGTAGAGAACCTGACGACACACCAAACAGTAGACGCGAAGGTGGTAGGCGATTTATCAAACTAAATTGTCCACACTGTTCTCATCGCAGTGTTACATTCAAAGACTACTCACTGCATTTGTATTCCGGAAGACACAATACAGCTATGAGACGAATTGCAGCTCGTCATAAGGCCAGCTTAGCTCGCATGCGAGTATTACAACGTCAGGAACAGCGCCGACATGAAGCTCGAGAAGCATCACGCGGAACTCTTCCGTCGCGGACGATGTTTTGTCAAATTTGTAAGCTTAATTATCGGTCACTGAAGGCCGTACATCACGCCTCTGAGTCACATCGTCAGATTAAGAGGTTCCTTACACCCTTCTGTAGAGTTTGTAGGATGCAATTCCGGTCGCCGATGCTCTTCGAAACTCATACTTGTTCACTTGACCACATCAAGGTAATTTACATTTTTTTTTTTATTAAATGATTTTTCGATAAATATTATTACAAGTTAAATTTATTTATTACTTTGCAGCGCAAGAGTGTTGCCGATGAGAAAAAAAGCGCAGGCAACGCCGAGGCCGATGGAGATTCAAGCGCGATGGAAGACGATGACAAAGATCATAATCTTGATAACTTTATGACACTTGACTCTGTTGGAGATGTTGATGGTTAATATTTTCATTTAATTTTTTTTTTACTACTGTTTTTATTTGTAAAGTAATAAAAATTTTTCAGCAATTAGTTTAAGCATTTAAATTATTTTTTATTGTAATTAACAGCTGAAGAAGACGAAGAGGCAATGGATAAAAAGAAAAAAGAAAAAATTGAGACCGAAAGTCCAGCGGAGCCTGAAAAAAAACCTAAGCAGAAACAAACTATTAAAGTAGGAGTTGAATATATTAAAACTGTTCAAGTTCAATTTTGCGATCTTTGTAAAGTATATCTTCCACGTAATGAAAATTCTGAAAGAGCCTTGGCTTTTCATTGTTCAACTAGAAGCCATCTTAAACGGTATATACTACAAAAATAATATTTGTCATTTATTTAAGTTAATATAATTAATTTTATTTGCTAAATTATATTTTTTGCGTTAAAATTTACTAAAATTTCTTAGAAGATTTTGTATCAGAAATTAATAAACACTTGTAGAAAATTTGGTAATTATTTACAAGTGATTACCTAAAATTTAGCTTGACAAAAAAAAATTCTTGAACCAAGAAATTTTTTTTTTTAAACAAAAAATTTTATTTTAGCTTAAGGATTTTTTTTTTACTCAAAAAATTTATTGTTTTTTCTTATAAAATTTTAAAAATAAGGAAAATGAATTTTTTTTAATTACAATAAAATTGTAGTTATGTTCGTGACAACGACGACAAATTGCTACGTCGTCAAGCAGAAAGAATTCATCTTCAGACCTCAACCACCACCACAACAAATAATGTGACAAATTCAACGAACCCTTCGGAAAATGCAAAATCTTCGCCGACTAATGCACAGCCATTAACTATCAGCATTAGCAATGTGTCTGGAAATTCAGAAACTTCCGTCGAAAGTAGTGCTGGTAGTGGCGGTAATTGTCAAGAGGGCGAACAACATCAAAACTCATCAGAGGCTGATGCTCCCATGAGTCCGTCAAAACAGGACAAAGCTCAAGAGGACGACGATGATTATCAAAATGATGGTGATAAACTTTGGGATGATGTTGACAAAGATTTAGGAGATATCTTACGGGAAGTCGAACCTGGTAAATCGAGTGACGATGAAGACACTCGTTATGACAGGTTTAAAAATACTGACAAAAAAGCTCAACATAATAAAGAGAAAAATTCTGAAGAAGCTGAAGATAATAATAAAAAAAATGAAATTAAAGTTAAAGTCGAAACTGCTGAGGATTAATTTTGTATAATTTTTTATTTTATATTTTTTTTTACGCAAATTTTCATTTTATTATTTTTTAAACTAATCAATTCAAATTGACGGAAGCTAATTTGAAAATTATGCGGGTTGTTAATATCGGAAAGCATGAATTTTACAAATAATAGGCTTAATCAACAGTGTTTTGCTGCGGTATATAGGTATTTCATTTGTCTCTTAAATACAGTAATTGTAAAATGCAATAATTGCTTAAATAAAAATGTTTAAATAATATTCAAATAAATTTTAGAAAATTTGTATTTTTCTTGTCAACATTCTTATTAAAATTATTTTTCAATAGCTCGAGAAAAAAAACTTTGTGTACAAAATATTTACGTTTAATCATTTTTTATAGTAGCTGTGTGTCATTTAATAATTAACAATATAAAAAATAATAGTATTAATGTAATTACGTATTTACTCTATATTATGGTATCTATTTAAAAAAAAATGCGTATTATAAAAATATCTTAACTCATTTTTTTTAAATTTATTGTTGTAATTATTCATTATTGTAACAAATGGAAAAATAAATTGATGTTTATAATTAATAAAATATAATTCAACATTATATAATTGTATTTTTTTTTTTTCAAAAATATTTTTTCATTTTAATTTAATAAATAAAAAAAATTAAAAATTTCGGCTAATTTTAATTTTTTTTTAAATTTCGCGCGCTCAATTCAGAATCGATTAATGACACTGAAGTTAGCAGACATTAAAAATTATTTTAAAATTTTATAATAATGCAATTATTAAAAAAAAAATTACAGGTGAAAATTTTTAGAAGAATTTTTTTATTGTAATTGATTTGTTATTAAAATTTTTAAAATTGACAGCTGACGGCTAACTTCAGTGTTATATCGATTATCGTTTCAACTTGTATTCAAGTTCAAGTCGCAGAGTTGTGACTAACTTCAGTTCAGTCTTGTCTGAGTTGTCATTGACTATCGTGTTCTTCATATGTGACACATTATATACATAATGCAAAAAACTAATAACAATCGACAAAGATCTCTGCTTGGTTTTAAAAACATACGGATTTTAGTTTAACACAAAAGAAAAAGAAAAATCTACATTTACTTGTGAATAAATTTTATATTTTTTGAAGCTGAATATTTAATAATCCATCCGAGTTATTTTTCTCCAAAATGGCTCTAAATGAGGACGAAAACACCTGGTAATTATTATTAATTAACCAATATTACAGTAAATAGTCAGTAATGTCATAAAAATTTATTTCCTGTCTAATTATTTGATATATGAATATTAATTTAATAATAATAATTATTATTGTTATAATTTCTGAAAAAAAAAAAAAAAATAAAAAAATAATAATTTTCATAAAAAATTTTTTAAACAAAAAAAATTTTTTTTTTTAATTTAAATAAAATTTATACTCGAGTAAAATTTTATTATTTTTTATGAAAATTATTTTTACCAAATATTTGATAATTTTAACCATATTTTTAAGAAATAAATTATAAAAAAAATTGACATGTAAAAATAAAAAATGCAATTTTTAAAAAATAATTTGTTTGTTAAATAAAATAAAAAAATTATCAAATGACAGCTAAATTTAAGTAATATTTTTTTTACTTGATAAATTTTACCTGAAAAAATTTTTTCGTTCAATTATTACATCACAATAATTGATAATCAATTAAATGAACTGTTATCATTATAAAATTTAAAATTTATTATCAATTATGTTTACGTATTCGCACACATGAATGAAAAAAAAAAAAAATATCAATGTATATTAATATCTACCCATTAAAACAGATGTTTTTATGATAGTATAAATAAATATTAAAAGTATCAATCATACCAGCATATATCTTAATCTATAATCTCGATATTTATTTAGAGTATCAAATATTGTACAATCTTGTCAAATGAATTTCTCAATATATATTTCACAACAGGTCATCTGGTATTTATTTGTTTGTTTATAATAACAATTATTTCCCTAAAGTTCAATTATAAATATCCAGGTGAATTTTAATCTAAAAAAATACTAATTTAGTGACTCAGACCTATGAGTCAAGCAAACAAATATTTTTAAAATGATAAATGATAAGATACTTTATCAGAACGCTAATTAAGACTTTTTTTATCATGTTTAAATCAGGGCATTGGAATTAGAAGCAGCACTTTTGGACGCGGAGTCTCTCTCAGCATCAGATATTTATGCTATGACAAAAGGCCAGCCGATTCCTGCTAATTTGAGGCCAGATGTTTGGCAAGCATGCCTAGATGTCACGAACAGAGGGAACCAGTTGATACATTTTAATGAAATATTTGATCTTCCTGAGCAAAATCTTATCAGAAAAGATTGCCAGCAGCTTGTTGGTAAATTTATTTTTTATTTAATAATAATTAAATTAAAGTTAGAACACTTTACTATTTTTTTTAACAAAAAAATTTGTTCCAAAAAATTATCTATATTATTAAGAGAATAAGAAAAATTTTGTGGCCCGAAAAAAAAATTTTTTTTTGGTAACCGACGTATTTTTGTACTTATTATTATTTTTTTTAAATTTGCATTCGTGGAATTTTTTTATTAAATTTGTATCATTGCTAAAAAATAATAAAAAAATTTAATTTCAATGTTCTTTAATTTTAATTCGTAGATAAAAATATTTTTAAATATTAATTAATTAATTAATTTAATGCTTTGCAGATAAGTTGGGCAATGATGACTGCGACAAAGTGTCTGTGCTATCTGACTTGGAGTCGATAGTAACATTCTACTGTAAAAGCCGCGGGAAAAAATACGAGACCGGTAATGGGTGGTTGGAATTACTGGGACCACTGATATCTTTAAAGTTACCTCGTTCTGCTACGTACAATTTATTTGAGGCCATCAGAGACGTCTATGTCCCGCGGGGTGACACACACAGCTCTATACTTCGACTTCTATTGCTGTATCATGATCCAGAGTTGTGCTCTTTCCTCGACACCAAGCGCGTTTCTCCTGATCAATATACCAAAGGATGGATTAACACACTTTTTGCCGGTGTATGTACGTTGCCTGTTATTCACACAATATGGGATCTTTATTTTATGCAGGAAGATCCTTTTTTTATGTTGTTTTCATCACTTGTTATGGTTGTTAATGCAAGGTAATTTTTTTTTACATTTTTATATTTTATAAATATAATTAGAGCCTAAATTTTTGCGTTAACTTCAAAATAACAAGTAATAATTATTGGTGTTAAATTTTTATATTATATTTATCGTATAAAAATTTTTTAGATATATTTCCCGTAAAAAATATAATTTTCAACAATTTAAAAAAAAAATTTTTTCTTACAAGATATTTTCGGCAAAAATCTCGGACTTAAATACAATACATTTAAATTTTAATTATAACTAATAAAATAATTTTATTTTTCAGAGAAAAAATTTTAAGTATGAAAGACGACGACAGACAAAATATAATAGACACATTATCAGCAATGCCACGAGCAATAGAAGTTGAAGACGTTCCTGACTTTTGTTCACTAGCGCAGTACTACAAGCTGACAACACCAACATCATTTAAACAAGAATTGTATCCGATAATGTTTGGCGAGGGTGGTGATGAAAAATTTATATCACATGCTTTGTGTTTGCCAGTAACAGCTGAAGAATTAGTAGAAAATACCATTGAAGCACCGCAATGTTCAAGTATTCCTTCCGAGTCGGTTCGATTTTTCCTAGTGGATTGTCGTCCAGTTGAGCAGTACAATGCCGGTCATTTGCCTACTGCATTTCATCTGGATTGTAATTTGATGCTGCAAGAGCCTGCGGCATTTGCAACCGCTGTTGACGGGTTGTTGCGAGCCCAACGACAAGCGTTAGCCATCGGTTCGAATGCCGGTGGTGAACATTTGTGCTTCGTCGGTAGTGGCAGACAAGAGGAAGATCGCTACACTCACATGGTAGTCGCTTCTTTTTTACAAAAGCACACCCAGTATGTCAGTATGGTGAAAAATGGCTACCAAGCAATTCACGAGTACTTTGGTGATGAAGTTATCACTAATTTAGTCGACCACAATTTTCAGCGATGCTTAATTTGTAACTCCAATTCCTCGGAGGGTAACTCGAAAAATACCAGTCCAACTAAAAATAAAAGCAATTCTGATTTATTTGGTAAAATAGGAATGGCTATGAAACTCAAGAGTCAAGAGGTCAAGGGCAAATTGTTTGACTACATCGTTAATCCGTCGACTAGTGTCAATAGTAGTAATAAGGATGATAGTAAAAAAGAAGATGAGCCTTCCAAACGGTCTAAACCGACTATGCCTGTTTTTAGTATCGATGATGTTCATGATCCAGATATGGTTATTAGCAATCCGGAAAATGAACAACCTGTTGAAGTTGTTTCTATTAGTCAGTGGTTGAAAAATCCACAATTGTTACATTCCTTCAAGTGTCAAGAAGTTAAAGTTAATGGATATGTTTATGAAAGGTAATTTTATTTATTTTTTAAAATAATAATTTATATTGTTAAGAGAATAACCAAAATTTATTAAAAGAATAAGAAAAATTTTATCTTGATTTGAGTAAAAAAATTCTTAATTTAAGAATTTTTCTTGGTCTAAAAAATTTTATTAGATTAAAGAATTTTTCTGGATTTACGATAATAAAACTCTTCAAAATTATTTACTTAGCTCTAGAATAATTCTTTTGATTCAAGTTAATTTTTTTCAGTGTATAATTAAGAAAGTAAGGAAAATTTTGTGACGAGCATATTATTATTTTTAAAGGAATTTTTGTAGTTAAATTTGTTATCATCAGAAGGTTCTTGATAATAATTAGTGCCTTTTAATTTTATATATTTTTTAGTAGTCAATTTTTTGAAGGAATTTTTAATAGTTTCTTGGTTCTATAATTTTGTTCGGTCACATTTGTCCATTAAATTACTTGTAATTAATCCTGTGATAGTACTACAATTTTTTTAATTTATTTAAATTATTTACAGTGTGATTATAAATATAAAAAAAAAAATTACGGCAAAATTTTCTTATTCATAATTCTAGAATTATTTTATTAATACAATAAATTATTTATTTTTCCAGCCATTTATTAGTCACTGATAGCCATCTTATAGTCCTAAGAGAGATCCAAGAACGCAGAGATGCAGCGCATGTCATTGTTAAACGTCCACTGTCAAATATCGTTCGAATAACATCGCGTAAACATCATCCAGATTTAATAACATTTAAATACGGTACCACACAGAGTGATATGCTAGTTATTTCGGATATGGACAGACTTCTTATTCCCAACGGAGGTGAAGCTGTTAAATTAATTTCCCAACAAATTCTAAAGGAATTAAAAAGTTCCAAATAACGTGAGTGATTAAATGTATACATGTATTATTAACACATGTATATGTTCACCTCAATCGAATGCTAGATATTAACAAGTAAAAAGTAAATGTTAAATATAAATTATTTTATTTCAATGGAAAATTTATTGCTATTAAATAATTAAATTGAAAAATTATTTATTTCATTTAGTACTTACTTTGAGTAATGATGATCAGTTAAAGTAATTTATACGTCCATTATTTATGACAAAGTGCCATTATTGTGTATGCGCATTCCTTTTTACATAATTATTTATTTAAATAAATAAATAAATAAATAAATAATTATATCAAAGTAAAAAATGTCTTCAAGACAAGTTATTAAAAAGATTATGTTTGTCATTATTGTTTAAATATTTTAAAAGTTAGTTATTATTTTATTTCACTGTTATTGGCTATTTAATAGCTTCTGCCTAATTGATAAGCAATGTGAATACGTATTTATATTAATTAAAAAAAAAAATAATTATTGATACTGTACAATTTATATCTTTACAATTTGCAAAATTGCAAGTTTAAAAAAAATCAAACTTTTTATCAACAAAAACAAATTTTTAATTATTCAATAAATAAAATTTAAAACGTTATGACTGGATAAAATTTATACACTATATAAAACTTAAAAATTTTAATTATTTATAAAGTCTTATGGAGTAGAACAGTTATGATAAAATAATTTTTTATAAAATGTAAAATATTGAAATTTTTAATAAAGATATAAAAATTATTTATTACCGATCTTTTACATAATTACGATCGGTTTTTAATCAGTACTATTGAATAAATTTATTAAAATATTTAACTGATTTAAAATAATGTACATAGTATTTATAGTTGTAAAAATAAATATTAATATTAAATACTTGTTTAATTATTTATTTATTTAATAATTATTAATTAATTATTAATCTAAAATATTTTGTAGTTTATTTTTGAATGAGAAAAGCTGCGATTGGTTAGTAATTAAAAAGCGCGCCCAATCAGAAGCGAATATTGCCATAAATACAGTAGTGGGGGAAGGAACTGGATCACTCTTTCAGTAGCTTTCACAGAGTGCGCACGTATGGCTAGCAAAATTTATTTTACTGACAGAATATTAATTCTTAATTAATACAGAAAAAATTTTTAATGAATTTTTAAGTGAAGAAAATATAAAAAAGTGTTTATTTAATTTTTTAATTTATAAAGTGTAAATTTATAAAAATAACTGCAATTTATTTATCTTATCAGATTAAAATGATGAGTCATTAAATTGTGTTCGCTTACCAGAAACTGATAAATTGTAATAATAAATGTAGAGTTTTATTTATTGCAAATAAATTTTGATAATTTATATCAGCTGTCAGAATTAAAAAAAAAAATAATATTTTTTGATGTAATAAAAAAATTAATTTTTGCACTCAGTGTTATAAAAATAAAAACTTACTTACTTGATAGTGTTTTTAATAATTATAAATATTAAATTAAAGTTACAGTGAAGATAATATTGAAGTTAGCCGTCAGCTGTCAATTTTAAAAATTTTAACAATAAATTAATTACAATAAAAAAAGTTCACTTGTAATTTTTATTAATTGTTACAAATTAAAATTAAGTTAGCTGACATCTAAAAATTTTTAGAATTTTTTTTTATAAATAAAATTATTGCAAAAAAATTTTTAAAACTACACGTGCAATTTTTTAAAAATATTTTTTTATTTCTAATTTAATTAATAAAAAAAAAAAATTTTTTTTTCGCTGTCAGCTGATTTTAAATTTAATTAATTTTTGTAACAAATAAATAAAAAAAAAAATTACACATGCAATTTTTAAAAATAAATAAATTACATTAAAATTAACACTTGATAATTTTTTTAATTTTTTTCAACAGTCATCAATTAAAGTAAAGATAAATAAAAAAAAAACGGAAAGTGAATTTTTAAAAGAACGAGACTTGCGTAGTGAGTTTATATTTCATTCCACTGGTAGATAACACAACAATAAAAGTATGTCTGAGATTAATTGTCGTGATTGTTTTTTTTTTTTTATTAACGTTTAATATAACGTCAATGTGTTTTGAACTATTGAATATGAATGTTGATAGTAATTTAAACAGCTTAAAATTCTACAGCAATAAATATCACAATTTACACAAAAAATGTCTATTAATTGGGGAGAATTATTTCCTGGAAGATGGAGCGGAATTATATTTGTCTCTTACATGGCACTATTTATTAACCAAGGTAAATAATTTTTATAAATTATAAACAATCAAACAATGAGCTATTTATTTATTTTATTTTTTTCTGTCAAGTTTAAAAAAATAAAATCCATGATTAAATTATTGGAGTCTCAAAAAGAGAGGTTATATTTTTGTTTGGGTTACCTTGCAGTTAAATGTAAATTCTTAATGCTGTAGTTTCAATGTCAACAATAATTATTTAATTATCTCATTTTTTTTTTTTTTTTTTTTTTTTACAGGAATTATAGTCACGTGGTCACAAAATGAAGGCGATTACAAATACAATTTTGTAACTGTTGTACTGTTAACTGAAATTGTTAAATTAATAGTATCTATTGTTTTTTATTGTCGTGAGTAAGTTAAAATTTTTATTATTATTATTAATGAAAATTAAGTCAGCTGACATTTCAAAATTTTAGAAATTTTTTATTAAAGAAATTTCAATTAAATTCCAACTGAAAATTTTCATTTTTTTTTTTTATTAATTGAATTAGCAATAAAAAAATATTTTTAAAAAATTGCACTTACAGTTTTTAAAGTTTTTTACAAGTGAAAATTTTTTTTTAATCATTTTTTTAATAAAAAAAAATTCTAAAAATTTTTTAATGTCGGCTAAATTAATTTTCATAAATTAGCAGACATCTAACAATTTTTGTAAATTATTTTATTGAAAAATTACTTAAAAAAATAGAAAAAAAAAATTTTTACATGTAGAAAATTTTAAAAACTATACGTGCAATTTTTAAAAAATTATTTTTAGTTCTAATTTAATTAATAAAAAAAAAATCAAGTCTATTATTGTAACTAAATTTATTAACTTTTTTTTTCAGCAATAACGCATCGTTATTTTTCAACGAATTGATAAAATATCGGAAGATATTTCTTCTATATATGGTGCCATCATTATTATATTGTTTTTATAACAATTTATCTTTTGTAAATTTGGCAGCATTCGACCCAACGACTTATTATTTATTGCTACAATTTCGGGTCGTTATAACTGGAATTATTTTTCAGGTAATTTTATTTAATGGTAATGTATTTAATAGTGTGTAATTAAATGTAATTTAAAAAAAATCTAACTTGAAATAATCAACAAATAAGTCAGTTAAAAACGTAAATTACTTATCTATAAAGCTATTTCTAATAAATATAAAGTAAAATAGCCGTGAGCTAATTACAAAATAAATTTTTTTTTAATTTGAAATTAAAAATGATTTTTTTTTGACATTTGTCATAACTATCAAAATGATTTTAAATTATTTCCGGGCAGTAAAAAAAAAATTTCAGTAGATATAAGTTGAAATGATAATGTAATAAAACATTCATTCATGTCGAAAGATAATATAAAAGCATTATATATGATAATATAAACAAGACTGATTCTATTAATAATTTATATATTGAAATTTTTATTTTAATAATATTAATAATATAAGCTAAAATCAGCTAAGAAATAAAATTGTTGGAAATTTATTATTATTATTATTATTATTATTATTATTATTAATTAATTAATTAATTAATTAATTAATTAATTATTTTAGGTTGTATTTAAAAGACAACTATCATCAAAGCAATGGTTATCATTAGTGATTTTAACATTAGGATGTATGATAAAGCATCTTGACTTCAATGTAACTAGCAATAATTTGTTATCAAATTTTCCATTAAATATAAATTTATTTTATATTTTTATACAGGTAAGCTCACTATTTCTTTGTAAAAATATATATATATAATTATTAAATTAATAAAAAAATTTTTTTCTATTTTTTATTTCAGACAATTTGTTCCTGTTTAGCAGGAGTGTACAATGAGTATTTATTGAAAGGCCAAGGGGCAGACATAGACATTTTTTTACAAAATATATTTATGTACATCGATAGTAGTTTTTGTAATGTATTTTTACTATTTGTAGAAGGTAAATTGCCGAAAGTATTTGATGACATAGGCCCCAGTATATTATTTCAACCAAAGGTTCTACTGATAATAATCAACAACGCTGCAATAGGAATAATAACTTCGTTTTTTCTAAAAAATTTAAATTCTATTCTTAAAACTTTTGCCAGTGCTTTAGAACTTGTGTTCACAGCAATATTATGCTGGATGATATTTGGCATTCCTATTTATATTAACACAGTACTTGCGATAGCTATGGTAAGCTATGCAGTAATTTTATACTCGCAAAATCCAGTACAAAATGTCACACCAAAAATTGTTAAAGAAGACAAAGAAGAACTCGAAGAATTAATTGTTTAATTTATTTTTTAGTTTAATTATTTTTAATCATCAACGAAAGTATTAATTATAAAAAAAAAACGGTATTTTGCAAGAGTGTTTTTTAGTCAATTATTATTTTAATTTTTTTAGTAACCGGGGGTACATAAATACTCGATAATTTTTTTATAATTAAAAATTTGGTAATTCTATTTTTTTTTCTAAGTGCAAAAAAATTTTTGCACATTTTATGAAACAATTCAAAAATTTTAATTTAAGTTTTTAAATTTTCTTATCAAGAATTTCTTGAATTTCTTGTCATTCCATACTCTGATCTTCCAGATCATTTTTTTTTTGAGATTCTTCTTTCTTCCCGGACAATAAATTATTAAAATAAATATTTTTATATTTAAATTACTTAAAAAAAATTACAATGAAACAAATCGACTCAAATTTTTATTTACATCAGAGATTTTTAAAATTAATTTTACTCTAAAAGTCAACCGTAGTTTAATGATACTTAACTCAAAAATAAAATATTAATTTAATTTTTTTTACTCATTAAAATTAAAACACTATTGCAAAAATTCCGTTTAAATAAGATCTGTCTAAATCAAAAAATAAATAGCCTATAGTTAAAATAAATAAAGTAGCTCAAAATCTAGCTATTAATATTGCCCAAAAAAAAAAAAAAAAAAAAAAAAAAAAAAAAAAAAACGCCATTCGGCTAAACCCGAAAGGGAATGTAGATTTCATAGAATTAATTATTATCTTGTCTCAATAACTTTCGTTTGAAATTTATTTTAACATACATAATATAAAAAAAATTTTTTTTTTTTAAATTAATTTTTTTTTTTTTAATTAATTTTATTTTAATTTACAAGCATGTATGGATAACACACATTCCATGTTTGTAAATAAATATATATATATATACATACATATATAAATTTTTTAACTAATTTTATTTTTTAGCTTCACTCTACTAATTAAAGAGATATTAAAAAAAAATTCCGAATAAATTCCGATATGAGGACCAATGAAAAAAATTGATTTCTATGAAATCTACTTAAAAATCTCAATATTTATAAATGTACATATATATATACATACGCAATGATAATGTACTAGTCATAAATAATTTATTTGTGCTATTACAATAAAATCAGAGTTTGATACCCTATCAGTCTGGTTTAAATTTATGTTAATAAAATATAAAAAAGAAGTATATAATTACATTGAAAATTATTAATTGATGTTATCAGTTTTATTTGTCGTGTGGTAGACTCAGTATATGGGGTAGAAGTATGGGGTATTAATGTTTGCGTGAGAACACTGGCCTCAGCCGGAAGTAAAAAGTTCTCCTGTTATATTATTGTGTCCAAATAGCAGTAGGTCTTTTAGACCACTGTGGCAATTTGACCCACATGTTTCAACAGCCACCTAATCTATTTACCCCCTTTTATCCTTTTTCTTTAACCATTACTATTTATTACATAATAAATTATAAATTCTAATTGGTTTAAATCTTAATAAAAAATTTTTTACAATTATAATTAAGATCTTAAAAAAAAAAAATAATATTATAGAAGAAATATTTGTACTGCTAATATTGCATTAATGTATATAAGTAGATTAAGCAAATAATTTTAAATATCTTGCTATGTCTATTATCACATTACATGGGTAGAACACGAAGACATGACAGCTGAAAGACATTCGACACTCGTGAATAATAAAGGACCCAATTGTATGTTACTAACAACGGAGTTAGTACTCGTAATATTAAATTTAAGTACCAGCCCGAAGTTATTTTGAGGACACACGATCGACATGGCCTTTAACAAATCCTCAAGATCAACAGCTCTAGTCTTGCATCGCACTTCAGGCTAAGGACATGACACCATTATTTATCTATTATTCTTAATTAATTATTAATATTTGTTATTGCTCCCAATTCTCTAGTTAAAGACTATTTTTTTCTAATAAATTACCGTTTTATTTTTAATTATAACTATTTCTTCTTTTATAATTATTGATTCTTTTTTTATAACTATTTCTTTTTTTTTAAAGAATTTTTTCTTATAAATTTATTTCTTCTTTTACAACTATTTCTTTTTTTTTTTTTTTAATTTTTTCTCATAAATTTATTTCTTCTTTTACAATTGTTTCTTTTTTTATAATTGTTTCTTCTTTTTTCTAAAAATATTTTTTTAAAAATTATTTCTTCTGTTACAATTATTTCTTTTTTTTTTTTTAATCATTTCTTGCTTTGAAACTATTTCTTTTTGTTAAACAATTTTTTCTTACAAATTTATTTTTTCTTTTACAATTATTTCTTTTTTTCTAGAACTATTTCTTCTATTACAATCATTTATTTTTTTTAAGAATCATTTCTTCTTTTAAAATTACTTCTTTTTTTTTTAAGAATTTTGTCTTACAAATTTATTTTGTTTTACAATTATTTCTTTTTTTTATAATTATTTCTTCTTTTTTTCTAGAAATATTTCTTCTAAATTTTTTTTTCTATTACAATTATTTCTTTTTTTAAAATCATTTCTTATTTTAAAACTATTTCTTTTTTTAAAGAATTCTTACAATTATTTTTTTTTTCTTAGAATTATTTCTTCTATTACAATTATTTCTTCTTTTACAATTATTTTTTTTTTAAACCATTTTCTTCTTTTACGATTATTTATTTTTTTTTTAAAACCATTTCTTCTCTAAAAACAATTTCTTCTTCAGTAATCAAGCTCTTAATCACCCAAATAATCTATAAAATTCCCCCACAACTTTGATAGCCTCATATTCTTCTTTTATCTCTAATATCCCCAAACAATCGCTCTAAAAAAATGTTAGTTGTTGTGATCATGAGTGTTACCTGAAAATAAAAATAAATAATTAGTCTGCGGGGTCAATGGATAATGGTGTAATATCGTGTATGTAAACTACGTTAAATCGCTGCCAAATAGCCATCAGAAGCTGAAGAAATAGAGTGGGGAATGGTCGATATTCATGCGCAGACTTGTATTTATCTTCATATACATATATATATTGTTACCTATGTTCTATGTTATAATCTATACAATACATGCCGTGTTTAATGTGTACTTTGTGCATATATAACCGTGTACATAGGTGTAAGTAATAGCCTAAGTATGTATATGAGTAAGTACAAGTATACCGTCACGAGGTAAGGTTATGCTAGAAAGAGTGAAAGCAGAGAAAGAGGGATTTCCCTGATCCCTTCCACACGCCACCGCACGCAGTCACATGCCAGCTGTGCTCGAGTTTGCTTCTGCTACTCGTTAAAAAAAAACACCGGCATTTTTAAATTTTTGATTTTTCTTCAAGTACGTTTTTTTTTTTATGCTAATTACTCATTACTTACTTTTTTGCCTATTATCATTATTTATCATTTAATAATTTATAATTTTTTTTTTTTAATTAAACTTTTTTATTTCTTCAAATTTAACGCTGACATTTTGTCGGGCTTTTAAAGGTGTGAATCATTTTTAAATAGTTGTTAATTGCTTTTTTAATTTAAAAACTATTTTAATAAAAATTATTTAATTAAATATAAATTTTTAAATTTATTTCTTCACCGTTTAAAATGTAATTTTTTTTTAATTTTTATTAAAGAAGAAATAAAAAAAAAATTAATTAAATAAATAATTATTTAACAAAACTTGAATGTTCAAAAGTGTTTTAAAAGTTATTAATTTAAAAACTATTTTAATAAAAATTATTTAATAAAATTAAAATTTTTTAATTTATTTCTTCACCATTTAAAATTTAATTTTTTTTAATTATTTCAATTTTTATTACAGAAGAAATAAAAAAAAAAATTAATAAATATTTATTTGACAAAACTTGAATGTTAAAAAGTGTTTTAAAAGTTAAAAAGTAAAATCTATAGTTAAAAAGTAAATAATAAAATAGTTAAATGTGTAAACAAATGTTAAAAGTGAATTGAAAAGTAAAAATTGAAGTATAAAATATAAAAAAGCACCTTGAACCGAACAAAACACAGGTCTCTACACTCCAGATAAATACTTGTTAGATATACCGGTAACTATCGACGCGGAATTTATTAATACGAGTTTTTACAAGTAGTTAGAAGAAAAAAATATAGTTTTAAAACCTTAAGCCGGTAAAAGTTTGCGTATATACATTATCGCTCGATAAAAGTACTCAGTAATTTGTTCTTGTCGATACTAATGCTTGGATCACATGATTAATGTATTCTTTTTTGTTTACTTTGCGAATAATTTGCGAAACAAAAAATTAAAAAGTGCTGCTGATTGTTTTCTTCTTTAAGTGATTGAAGATTGAAGAGCAAAAATGTGACGATAATTTAAATGAGGATGAGTGATAAGGTATGTCCGAGTGTGAGGAGTATAAGATTGTGTCGATGACGGGATCATCAAGAACGGGGCCTCCACAGCCCCAACAAGAAGAACCGGTGGCTCCTGATCACTCACCGGAGGTTTGTTTCTTCTTTTTTCAGCAAAATCTTTCTTCTAAAATTTTTATTTGTTTTCTTCTTTTTAGAAACTATTTATCAGACGAAAAATGACACCTGTTCAACATCAAATCGAACCATTGATCCAATTAACGCCTCTCTGGGAGCACGTGGTATGTTTATTTCAATACAAAAAGGGAAGAAAAATTTTTTTCTGTTTTTACGGAGTAAAAAACATTTGTAAAAATTAAATTTTTATGAAAAATTTCAAGTGTAGAAATTTTAATATAAAAAATTTATTTTTAAAATTAAAATTATAATTTTTTAGACTTAATTTATTTTTTAATAAAAAATTATTGAATTTACTTCCATTTTTTATTTTATTATTCATTTTCTTTTTTAACAAAATTATTGTCACTTTTTTTTTTAACTTTTAATTTCTTCCCTGCTAAAAAAAAAAATTAAAAATAAATAATATTAATTTTTTATCAGAGAAGAAATCCAAAAAAAATTTTTTAAAAATTAAATTTTTATAAAAAAATTTCAAATGTAGAAATTTTAATATAAAAAATTTATTTTTAAAATTATAATTATAATTTTTTAGACTTAATTTATTTTTCAAAAAAAAATTATTAATTGTTTGCTAATTTTTATTAATTTTCTTTTTCAAAAAAATTATTGTCACTCTTTTTTTTTAAACTTTTGATTTCTTCCCTGGTTAAAAAAAATTCAAAATTAACAATATCAATTTTTTTTAATAATTATTATTTAATATTTTAAACTGACAGTAATTTTTTTCAATTTTTTAATTAATTAGAATTAAATAAAAATTTATATGATAGTTATTCTTTTTACAGATAATTAAATATATTTAAAAATAATTTAGAGTTTCAATATTTAGACCCCTGTCAATAATTAGGGCT
Source organism: Cotesia vestalis (assembly GCA_000956155.1). Lineage (NCBI taxonomy): Eukaryota > Metazoa > Arthropoda > Insecta > Hymenoptera > Braconidae > Cotesia > Cotesia vestalis. The sequence goes on along the minus strand of JZSA01004003.1, from coordinate 33,259 downwards.
TTTACTTTATTTGATAATTTTTTTTTTTTTTTTTTTAAATCATTTGTCCTTATCTATAAATAATAAAGAAATGTATAAATGTGTAGTTAAAGCTAACAATAAACCTAAATTATAATTAGTACACTAAAATACCTTGCTCTTGTTAAAGCAGCAATAAATCACAAATCTCAGCATATAATGATAAAATGATATACCTATACTGACCATCGAATCAATAATAGGTACGGACGCAGCAATTTCCTCCGGACGTGGACACATGTTTAGTATTCAATGAGATATCATCAAGACTCCGAGATCCTGAATGGGAGGTCCGTCAACATGCACTTAGAGTCCTGGTCGACGTAATACCGACACTCGATGAAGAGCGTGTCGACGAAATTATGGAACCAGTTGTCGGGGAGCTTATTAATAATCTAGGCCATCTTGCCCCGGCAGTACGCAAAGGCGCTCTGGATACGCTGCGAGTATATTTGCTGTACAGTTCCACTCGAGACGCGATTGTAAAGAACGTAAGTTTAAAAAAAAAAAAATCCAAAAAAAAGGAAGCAATAATTTAAAGAGCGTAATTTAATTTTCAGATAATTGACCGAGGGATAAACAGGAACAATTTTGACACTGAGTCTCACATAACTCTCGGAGTAATCCTGAGCGCTCCCAGTTTGGTGTTTCCTTCATCGCGGAACATAAAGCCGTCCCGACAGAGTCTGAAGACAGTTATAAATGCGTTGGCGAGCCGTCTGGGGGACATAAAGTACCAGGAAGTAGCGCTGAAGTCTTTAGTTAAGATCCGGGACGCGATTGGTGATGAATTTGTGTCTTACCTGGAGGACTGTCCAGGAGCAAAGGAGGACTTTGACAATCTGAGTCAGGTTTACAATGTTCATTCCCTGCCGAAGCGGTCGAAAAAAGTCCGGAAAAAACGGCTCAAGCGTGACAAACCCGAGCAGAAAACTTCCGAGGAGAAAGAAGAAAAGAAGGAGGAAAATAGAGAAGAAATAATTCCGCCTTCGCGGGTTATTCTTGAAACTGAGATTAAATTTAACAAGGAGACAGCTATCACCATGACGATTCTCGAGGAAAAAGATCAGGACTCCGATGACAGCTTAGACAGCCCGCTGAAGCTGGAGGACGCTTCGAAGATAAAGGAAGAGTCCAAGGAAATGTGGATAGAGAGGCGCAAAACTCCCCGGCGTGTTCATTTTGGCGGTGAAATTGTTAAACTGAGAACTCCTGACAGCGATGACTCCCAATTGGTTCCAGTTAACTCCAGAATACCTCTGCCAATTTCTCCAGTTACCAAAATGCCGACCTACAGACCCTCAAGGTCGGTCTCGCATCCTTGTAGTCCCAGCTCTCGGTGCCAAGTTCCTAAAAGAGTCAGAAGTTTTTCCGCCAGTCCTAAAAGAAATTATATTCATGACGGAAGTTTGAATCCAGGGAAAAGTATTTTGAGCAAAACTTCAAAATTGTCCGCTGATAATTTGTACTTTTATGAGCTAGATGATGTTGACAGTGTTTTTGGGTTTAAAGAGAACGATCGCAGCTGGTCGTTTGAAATTTTTGACGCGATTGATGATGAAAAATGCATGGAGGAAATTAAAGGCTCGGATGTTAAGGATAAGCGAAAGAAAAAAAAGAACAAGGCTGGAAGAAGAAAAACCGATGATTTTAATAACTTCAGGGGGTCGGAAGAAAAAACTAATGAAATAAATTTTACCGAGTATCCGGAGGCTAGAGTTGGCTCCGGTAATTTCGATAAATCCTCTGAGTTGAAATGTAAAAATTATTTAAATGGTAATAGATCAAATATTAATAGCGGGAGCAAAGAAATTAGTAATAGGGATTTATTATTTAAAGAAGAGGTTAATGAGGGAATAAATAAAAATATAAGTGATAACTTTAAAAAAGTAAATGATAAATTGCGGTCGCAAAGCAGTTTTGAAAGTTTTCCACGTAAAGAACGTAACTACATACTTATGGAACTCTCGAGTCCTATTAAAGACAGCAGAAGTCGTCAAGTTTCTCCGGTTTTGTCTTCATTCGCTGCCGGGTCAGAGCTTGTGCAGTCTAATGAAAATACCCAAGAGTCGGAAAGTTTATCTGATCGTGTATCTATTGGTGAGTTAAATGCTTCTGTTGTATTATCCACTAATGAGACGTTTAAGGAAGAAAGTTTAAACACGGAAAATAGCCAAACTCCAGAGGGTCGGGAGGGTAAAAAAGTTGAGGCTAAGCAAGTGCCTGCGACAGCTAAGGAGGATAAGAAAGAGAACAAAGAAATAAATGAAAACAATAAAGAATTTAAAAAGTTTTCCGATAGTAAGACAGTTGGTAAGAATTTTGATTCGGGCAATGAAAGTCGGACTTGCAGCAGCAGCAGCGAAGGGGAGAACAAAACCCAAGAGCCGAGTTGGGAAGAACTTGGCCTTGTTGATCAAGAAGTGCTTAATGATCTTCATAATAAGGTGAGTTTTTGTAAATATCTATTGAAGTTGTCCTCGTGCCGCAATTTTTGAAAAATTTACCAATTTTATGGTCAAAAGTTTATATTTTTACGCGGCTTGTAAGCTTGATAGTGCTTACAATTTCCAACCGATTCTTCTCAAATTTAATATACTTTATCTGTTGATAAAGACCAAGGTTAAGTTCGAAGATGAGCTTAATCGGACTAGTAGTTTGGAAGTTACAGGAGTTTTAAATTTTGAAAATTTGGAAAAAAAAAATTAATTTGATTTGAGATAAAAAATTTTTGAACAAAAAAAATAATTTTGAAGAGGGTAATTGTCTTAAATCAAGTAAAATTTATTAGTTCAAGAATTTTTTTACTCAAATCAAAAATATTAAGGGGAAACACCTCTGTGACGGTCGAAAAAAAAAAGAGGTGAGTTTCGGGAATTTTTTTGACAGGGAAAATAAAGGAATTTGGAGATCGGATTTTTTTATTTTATTAAGGGTACATTAAAGATTATTACCCTAAATTTTTATTAAAAAAATTTAATTATTACAAAGTTATTATTACAGTCGCCATTTTTTTTTAATTAAAAATTTTCAAAATTTTTTCTAATGCTCTACAAGATTGTTAATAACTTTGTAATAATTAAATATTTTTTAATAAAAATTTAGGGTAATAATCTTTAATGTACCCTCAATAAAATAAAAAAATCCGATCCCCAAATTCCTTTATTTTTTCTGTCAAAAAAATTCCCGAAAATTACCTTGATTAAAGAATATTTTTTTTTCTGTGTAAAAATTGATGTTTTTACCACTTTAACTTGGTATAATTACTGAACTAGACAAGATATTAAAATTCGGTGAATTGCATCGTAAAGTTCTTTTATTAAGCTTTAATTTTCACTACTTAGAAGTGGTAAAAGCCCCAATATTAGTCATTTTAGAGTTTGTTCAAAAAAAAAGTTTTACTATTGCAGCCGTTTTAAAATTATTGAATTTTTTTAAACAAAATTTGTTCCAAATAGTTTTAAATTAATTACTGAATTTTTTTTAATTAATAAATTAAGTTAGATATTATTATTGATGTTGTTTTATAAAAAATAAATTTTTTTTATTTGAAAAATTTAATTTTATGGGTTTTTTTTTTCGGCAATTATTATTGTCCTCTCGCTTGATCGCTAATTTATGAACGGATTATGAGACCTGGAGATAAATAATTGATAATAGCAATTAATAATCTTAAAGGAAGATTGTTTAAGCATGCAATGATGACGATGGTAGCACGAATAGTTGAATCAAAGTTCCGTTCAAAATCCCTTTGATATAAAGCCCGTGGTCTAAAAGTGGGTCGATCGATTCATGCGCCAGAAAGTTTGTGAACGGTTCTGCGACGTTATTTAAACTCCATTTATTTAAATCCCCTTTTGCGAATGAATATAATTTTTAAATAAATAAATAAATAAATAAATCTCGATGAAAAATTTTTTTTTACTTATTTATTTATTGAAAAATATATAATACATACTTTTGGATGTTTTACTGTCGCAAGAACGCTCAGACTAGTAGTCGGTATATTGGAAAAAGTCTGAAGCGTATGAATAATAAATCTCAGCGGAGTAATCAAACATTTCAAAGTCAAGTTTGTACTTATTGTAAAGTTCGGATATTTGTTGTTGTGTCAACTGACGGAAATAAATTTTCGATGGGTTTAATTTATCTTGGGATCCTTTATGACGATGAATCGGACGGATTTTACTTTCTAGATTCAATTTTTTAATTATTAATGACTGCTCTGCGTCTAAAGTCTCCACCTTTTTAATATAAACAGATAAATTTTATTTTATTGCTGTAAATTAATTTTAATAATATTGATATTGTTTCTGTTTGCCTTCTGAGATTTATGTTATTCAATTAAATGGTTACTTACTTTCAAGATAAAGGTGTAGTTCAGTGAACAGGGAGTGCAGTACAGGTAGTAAGGGATCCAATGGTCGTCCGAATAGTTTTCTAGATCGGTATCTATTAAATAATTTACGAATTCTTTCCACGTTGGTTCCATGCCCGCAGGTTTTGGCTCGTTATCGTTTGAAATAAATTGATCCTTTGGTGGCGGGGTGAAAGTTTTGTCTTTCGAGATAAAATAATTATGTTTAGTCGATTTTATTTATCGATACACAGAAAAAAATTTTATTAAATCAAGAACTTTGAATTTATTGAACAAACAATTTTTTTTGGTCTAAGTAAATTTAATTAAAGATTTTTTTGTCTTGATTTGAACAATAAAATTCTTTGGGATTATTTTCTTGATTCAAGTTCATTTTTTTTAGGTGTGTAATTGACAGGATAAGGAAAATTTTGTCTCTTGTATTTAAATGATAAAATGAGGATCTTAAATTGTCTTTAAATTGTCGTTTGTTTAAGATTTTAAACGTGATACAAACCAAGACTTTTTTAAAACGCCAAAAAAAAAAAATTCTGAGAGTAGATTTTTTAAATTTGGTTCTTAAATTTTTTCTGAGAATTAATTTTTAGAAGATTTTACGAGTTTTTAACCGCTACATTTTTTAATTGAATTTGAAATTTTTGAAAATTTATTATCGGATAATTTTAAGAATTTTTTAAGACGCTCTGTTTTAATGTTCAGGGACTCTGTCGCTGTTAGATTATCGTAAAATAGTCTTGAAAATTTTTTTTAGACTATTTTAAGATTTTTTAAAAAATATTTTAAGATTTTTTTAAGACTATTTTAAGATTTTTTAAAAAATATTTTAAGATTTTTTTAAGACGATTTAAAAATTTTTTTAAGACAATTTTAAGATTTTTTTTGGAACGATTTTAAAATTTTTTTAAGACTATCTTTAGATTATTAAGACTTTTTATAATAATTTTCAAAAATCTACTCAGAATTTTTTTTTTTTTTTTGGCGCCTTAAAATAGTCTTGGTTTGTTTATTTATTTTATTTTATCCACGTGAATGCGATTATCTGTCAAAAATTAATTTATATAATTAAGAGACTAATAAAAATTTTTCAACGTGTATATCTTCATCATAAATAGTCTTTGATATTTTTTCAGCGATAGTTATTTATGATTTAAATAATTGAGAGAGTAAAAAAAATTTTGTGACGAGCATATTATTATTTTTAAAGGAATTTTTATAGTTTAATTTGGTCTCATCAGAAAGGTCGAGACAAGAATTAGTGCCTTTTGGTTTTACATATTTTTTAGAAGTCAATTTTATATATCAAGATTTTGGAGGAGTTTTTAATAGTTTTTGGGTCACATTTGTCCATTAAATTATTTTTAATTGATCCTGTGACTGCACTATTATTTTTCAAATTTATTTAAAAAGTCCTCAAACTATTAGTGTGATTATAAAAAAATTATTAAATTTTTTTCATTGATAATTCGCAAATATCTGCAGTCTACGTAGCGACTACAAGTTGCTAGTAAATTACTAATTCTATAAAATAAAATAAAATATAAATAAAGTACCTCGATATTTGTCGACAATAGTGCGCCCATATTTGCGATAAAAATAAAGAGTACCGTGGTCCCTTCGGGCTACAGAGTTCTCAAGTTTATCACGATAAGCGCTCAACAATCTTTCAAATGGATGTCTCACTATAAGAACTTTTGTCGTGGCCAGCATCGCCTGCAGTTATAACCGCATATTTTATTTATATTGTATTTATGTTTATATTTGTTTTATGTGTGCTAAAAAAGGTGTATTGCGTTATATACAAATCGAGTGTACGGAAATGTACGAATGTAAATATAAATATCAATAGAAAAAAAAGGTGATGTAAAATAAAGTAAAAAAAAGTTTGAAGAAATAAAAAAATTTAATAACTTTTTCAGCCTCTGGAAAATCTAGATCTGGCATTACTTTGCGGGCAATTGAAGACATTTGTTCTTTTCCATTAGTCAATACTGATTCAGATATATTCATTAGCAGACACATATTGTGGAGCCACGTCGTACTCCCGGCTTTGTATATCGGACAGTACGATATTTTATTTACTCTAGATAACAAAAAATGTCGATATTTAATTAAAATTTTTAAAAGCCCATTATTGATTTCTCCTTTTTAATAGTTCGGGATTGAAAGGCTTTTCAACAATGCCTCGAGAACTATTTTCAAAGTTTTTTACCACTCGGATAATTAAAGAACAATCTGACGGTCGTTTTATGCTGAATTATTTATTACAGAAGTTTTTACAACAACTTTACACTGTGTGTAAACAAATAAGTAGAAAGATTATTTTATAATTCAAGATTTTTTTTAATAAAGTTTCCTGCAGGACATATATGTTACGTAATTTTTTATACTTAAGCCGATAAAAAAATTATTTTGATTCAAGAAATCAATTTTTGAACAAAAAATATTTTCTGGAATTTTTTAGAAAAATTTTTCTGCTTGATTTTAAACCTGTAAATTATTTTCTTGGTTCAAAATTTTTAAGTTGCAATTTTACGGATATTTTAATATAATTTTTAATATTTTTAAAACTAAAATAAAAGCCTTAAAAATTTGTTTTATTTTTAAAAAAAAATTTTAATTAATTTTTCAAAATTTATTAAATTTATTTTCCACTTAAAAAAAAATAATTTAAGTCTGATAAATTTATCTTAAAAATTCACCTATTATTTTTCGGCTTTAAAAATAATTTTTTTTTTAATTTTTTTGTAGCTTAAAAATTATAAAAAATTTTTTAAAAAATAAATTTTTGGTCCTTTATTTTAAAATAATTAAAAATAATTTTTTTTTATTTTTTTGTAGCTCAAAAATTATAAAAAATTTTTTAAAAAATAAATTTTTAGTCCTTCATTTTGAAATGATTAAAAAAAATTTTTTGTAGCTTAAAAATTATAAAAAATTTTAAAAAAAATAAATTTTTGGTCCTTTATTTAAAAAAAAATAAAAAATTTAATTTTTTTAAATATTTTAAATCAATTTAATTTTTTTACAAGCACAAAATAAATTTTAATTTTAAAGATAACAAAACTTACATCGTAAAAAAATATTCTAATAATTTTTTATCCTCTTAAAAAAAATAATTTAAATAAAAATATAAAATCGCCCGAACAAACCGATCAATCAATCGTTTCCACTTGGACTAAAATTATTCCAAAGAAATTAATGCACGGACATTACACAGATAGATTTATTTTCCATTTTATTATTTGTCTCCACTTTAGTTTTGCATAGAAAAAACTTCAATATTTGTGAATCTGCATAAAGAAATATTTGAAAATAAAAAATGTTTTTTTTTTTTTTTTTCCAATACTACAAGATGATTTTTACATCGCAAGTGTGTTTTGCTGAAAACTTTTTCTCATTGGAGTCGCAGTAGAGTGAAGTTTTAAAATTCTTATCGTTCAAAGTTACTTGAAGTGTTTTTTATGTAACAGTAGCATTGTTGTTTCAACAATTGACAGCTATTAACCAATTGACTCTATTTCGAAATTAATAATCGGTACAAATCCCAAATACTGGGAACAATAGTACGCTTCGTGCTTAGTAAAATCAATGGATTAGTGATTAGTGAGGTTCACTTGAGGTACTATGCCTCAGATTATTTCCCTAATAGTGCAAGCGAACCGAAACGCCGTTGCGCATTATAGCCTACCAGTAATCGCCATTGGGGAATTTGTATTCCCCTCATCAATTATATCAATGGTTGTTTCGCACAATGTTGCATTGGATAAAAAATTAAATTGATTCAAGTGAAAAATTCATCAAGAAAATTATTTTTAATCAAGATTTTTAATCAAAAAATAAATTATTGAAATAAGTAAAATTTATTTAAGAGAAAAAAAAATTATTCAGGTCAAAAATTTGTTTTTTCTTTACTATGTACTGAAAAAAATTTTTTTTTTGAAAAAAAATGGATATTGTGACAAGAAATTAATTTGTTTAAAATTTTAAATAATTTTTTTCCTTAAAAAAATTAAAATTTTGGTAAATATTTTCAAACAGAGTCAACGATTTTCATTTTTTTGAACAAAATTTCTATTTGATTTTATTGATATATTATTTTTTTGAAAAATACATTAAAAAAATGAACAATTAAAAAAAAAATTGATTATCACAATTTAAATAAATTCTACAAATTTTCCAAAAAATTTATAAATTTTATAGAAAACTAAAAAATGGAACGCGCTTCTGGTAAAATATTTATTATCGACAATTTAACTAATCAATATTTTAAAAAATTTTACTCATTAATATTTAACCGTTGCCATACACAGAAAAAAAAATTTATTTGAATCGAGTAAAAAATTTTGAAGAATTTTTTTTTTTGGTTTGAGTTAAAAAATGATTAAACTAAGAATTTTTTCTCGATTTAAGTGAATTTTTCTTGATTCAAAAATTTTTCCTCTTAATTCAAGACAATTAAACTCTTCGAAATTATTTTCTTGGTTCGAGAATTTTTTTCTTGATTCAATTTAATTTTTTTTTTCAAAAAAAAGATATTAAAAAAAGCTAAAATAAAAATTTCATCCAAAAACATGAGTCAAAATTTTTTTCAATTTTTTCAGACAAAAAAGCTATCGAATTCTTTATTTTTTTTTTTCACGAAATTTTTTATCATAAATATTTATAAAAATATTTCTAATCAGTAATTTTCTTGAAAAAATTTATTTAATTAAAAAAAAATAATTTAAATTTAAATTATCAAAATTCTCTGATTCTTAATTAAAGAAAAGCTTCATAAACTTCATTATAAAGCTGAAAAAATAAGTTACTCTGATATATTTGATATAAAAAAAAAATCTCACGGTATTTGGCTGCATTCACTAAAACTTCTAACGGAATTATATTATTCTTATTCTATATTGAAGAAAAAGGAAAAAAGATTGAATTATAGAAGAGGGTCGCGTAAAGTGGTAGCTTATAAAATTCCCTGTGAACATTTTATTTATAAAAACTTCTCGGTGTAGCTAATATTAAAATAATAAACCGTAAATTCAAAATTTTTCATCTCTATATTTTCATTTCAGCAAAAAAATATATTTTTGTTATCTTCCCGATTGGTAATTCATACATTTTTTTGGGCTCGACTTTTTTTAAAATAAGTCAAAAAAAAAAAAATACTTAAAAGTACAAACGAGTGGAATGACCTACATCCAATTATTTAGAGCGAAAGTAACTTTTGAAACAGTTTAATTAAATTTATTAACTGAGCACTGTTAAATAAATTCGTTAGACAATAAATTTATTTGTTTTTATTTCTTCATCGACTTTTAGCGGCAGTCGGGGTCATTTACATGCTTATAAACTTTATATAGTTTAATTTTTTTATATTATTTAAATTTGCAGCAAAAAAAAAAAATAAAAAAAAAAATTACGTGTAATTTATCTTCAGAAAAAAAATTCTGAACTTTGTTTTATTGCTCTTTTGTTTACTGTGCTATAAAATTTCTGCAGTAAAACTTTTCGTTTTAAATTTTTTAACACCTTAAATATCCAAAAAAGCAATTTTATTTTTTTATGATTTTTTTATTAATAATTTTATTTTTTTAGGTAAAAAAATTTTTTTTTAAATTAAGCCCCAAAAATTTTAAAATATCATCCAAAAATTTTAATAAATTTTTTATAAATAATTAAATACTTACTGATCAATAAAAAATACCGAGTACTGTAAAGTAGGCGGGTATTTAAATATTTTATTAATTTGATAATCATCTTGTTTATAATTTCCCAAATTATAAATTTTGCAAACATTAATCACTCTAAAAATTCTTCTTCTATTTTCTTCCTCAAAAATCGTCTGAAAATTGTAAAATATTTTTTATTTAAAATTTTAATTAATAATATTTAATAAAACAATTACCATTTTTTGATCACTTGATTTTTTGACAGCTGAATATCCTTCATTTCTCCTTAGATACTCACCAAACGGTAAATTTTTAATCAAAGTAAATATTAAAATAAAAACTAACATAAAAATAATAGAACAAATATTACGGAATTTTTTAATCATAATTTGAATAACTCAAAGCATAAACAAACGTTTTAATTAAACGAATTTAATTAATAAAAGTACAATATTATTTTAAGAAATGAAAACTTAATTCTCGGCTGAACAACTCCCTGCAAGCGACTGACAATGAGAAGTTCACCTTGAAAGAGCAATGATCTCCGCATACTAATCAACAAAACGTTTCATTTTAATATATTCTGTATACAAAGAATAATTATTCAAATAATACTTTTCAAAAGTTATTTCATTTTTTAATTGTTTTGACAAATTTATAAAATAAATAATTTATATTTAATTAAAATTAAGAAAAAGTCTAAAAAATATTTAACAGGTAGCACAGTCACTTAACCATTTTCTAATTTTTTTTTTGACAAACAAATTTGTTCCAAAAAATTATTTTTAAAAAATTGCATTTTTAATTTTGTAAAATTTTTCCATGTCAATTTTTTTTTTGTAAGTATCAAATAATTTATTTGATAAAAAAATTCTTAAAATTAACAAATATTTGCTGAATTAATTTTTATTAGAAATGACAAAAATTTTGAAATTTTCAAAAATTGCAAAAATGTTCACTTTTGCTGTTTTTCCGCGCAATAACTATTGACCGCAATAACCTATTACATTCCTGTAAATTGCGTCTGAAAGCTCAATAAACAAGCTTCAATTTGCTTGCTTATTTTTTTTCCTAAATTAAATTAAATTAAATAAATCAGGAATGACAACAATTCAAAAATTTTCAAAAATCTAAAAAATCATCAGATTTTTTACTTTTTTATCGCGCAATAACAAATAAACGTAATATCTTATCAAATTTTTGTGAATTGCATCTGAAAGCTTATAAAATAAGCTTTCATTTGCATACTTATTTTTTTTTTTAATTAAATATTATAGGTCAGCAATTTGAATTCTTTAAAAAATTTAAAAATTTGTACTTTTACTGTTTTTTTGCCAAAATAAATATTGAATGCGATAACTTAAAAAATTTTTTTGAATTGCCTCTAAAAGCTTGATAAATGAGTTATATTTTAAATATTTATCCATCAGTTTAGGCCAAAAATTACCTGCTTTCTCTGTCTATCTAATGAAATTTTACTTTTGCATTCATTTTATAATAAATAATTATTTTATTAATAATTAGGAAATTATTTTAGTCATAATAAAATATACATAGATCTAAATTGCAGTGTCTATTGATTACTTCAGTTGTACACTATTTATAAATTTTTAATAAAAAAAAAAAATTAATTTAATAAAAAAAAAAGAAGTTAATTTAATAAAATTAATTTATAAATGTATTTTTTTTGTATACGATCCTATTTCGGCTGCCGAATGGCTTTTTTTCTAATTTTTATATCAAATCGTGGATCTCTGAATTGAAAAAAAAAATTAAAAAACTAAAATTTAACACATTTATTAATGTAAACGTAAATGTAGATGTCGAGACATAAGTACGCCCTATGCAAATTTTTTTTTTCTTTCTTCACCTGCAACTGACCCCATTTCTGTCTTCTGTCGCGTGAAGATAAAATCGGGTAGGCGTATAAGATCAATATTAACGATTAAAAAAACTAACTCAAAATTTGTCTCAAGCTTAAAAAAAAAAAAAAAAAAAATTTTTTTAAATGCAAATCTCAAAAATGAATTATATGAACATAAAATATTAGCAATTTAAATTTAATTTTTTTAAATGAAATAATTATAATAACAATAACAGTAATTATATTAATAATGAGGCACGTGTTGCGTGTTACTAAGAACTGTTATTCCTTATATACCTAGTGCAATATGCAAATTCATAGTAGTTACATTATCGCAATAATTCAGCCCAACCGAGCGAGAGAGTCAGAGGTTAGTCATAGAGAGTGTTATCAGATCAGAGATTGTATTCCCCTGAGAAAACTCAAATATACAACGCTAGACCTCTGCCAAAACGTGGATATTTTTTTAATTCTACGTGTTTTCATTTCCGGTCAAAATAAACGTTTTTAATGTAATTTAATTTATATTAATTATCTTATTGAAAATTGTTAATTATCACTCCCTCAATGCTCGTGATAATAATTGGGTTTAATTATTTATAAACTAGTTAAATTTGCAGTAATTGGCGCGTTCATTTTTGGATCGTGAGATTACACATGCGATTGCTTTTTTATTTTTAAAAAATAAGATTTAAGAGCGAAGGTTAAGCTTTGTTCACTCTTGGAAATCTAAAAATCGATTTTGTTATTTTTATAATGCATTTATGATTTATAAAGTAGAGTAACTTAAAAAAAGCCTTGTTGAAAAATTTGAAAAAAATTTTGAATATTGACATTTTTGAGGATATAAGCTCATCCCGAAGTTATACTTATCAAGAGCTTTCATTTAAATACCCACATGCATTTTGATATATTTTTCATATATACAAATATATAAAATATATAAATATATGAAATATTGATGTGGGTACTCAAATGAAAGGTCTCGATGAGTTTGATGTCGGGATAAGCTTATATCTATAAAAATGTCAATAGTTCACAAGATACAAGGTCATTTCTTAATTATGTAATTAAAAGTAGACTATTTTCAAATGCAGCTTAAAAAATTTGCATACATTGTATAAAAAATGCAAAATTTTTAATAATTTTGCCCAGAAAAAAAATTTTTTGAAAATACATTTATCAATATTATGTAAAATTTTAGTTTTTAAGTAAATATTGTATTAAACTTTATTATCCTGTATTAAACTGTATTAAAAAGTTCTAAAAAAGGCGATAAAGACTAACTATACTTAAAAATGAAGTTTTTGAAGTAAAAAATGCGGGAATTTAAAAAACAAATATTTTTAAATAGTGATTTGATATTTAAAATTGTAAATAATAATATAATTTATAGAATAAAAAATACCCATCGAAAATAAATGAATTATAACAAAGGAATAGTATTTCACGGAAGATATATTGCAGGGTAGACTTTTTTATTGTCTGAGAAAAATCCTCGGGTTAATTTGAAACTCAAACTAATTTATAGTTTTATAAATGTAAATTAAACCCCGAGAAGCACTAAGCTGAGTACCAAGGTACTAAGTACTGAGTAAAATTGAAGCAATTGGAGGTAAAAAAAAATAATAAATTTATTCAACTGCTCCAGGAGGACTGGAGAGCCCGAGTTCGCGGGTTTGAGAGAGTCGCTTCAGCTTTGAGGAGCCCCTCGGCATTGATTGCGATTGAACCTCGACTAGGGTCACTATTGCACGCGGTCCTGGGGTGCGAGAGGAGTTGTCGAGTGGCTGCTGCTGGAATGGCTGTTGCCAGAGTGAGTAAACACTTTTTTGAATTATTTTTATTGGGTTTCAGCCGAGGACATGATGAGAGAGTTAACTAGACTAAACTAGAGCAGACTTGAGTAATCATGGTGATTTATTATTAAATGGGAATGTATTTAAGGTCGTGGTTTTCGGCGTAAGTGAAGAAGCTCTTAAACGATGGTTGCCGCAAGTAGCTTGGGGTTTAACGCGCCAAGGGGGCCCTAATGCTGCTCAAATTGCGAGAATTGCCATGAGAAAGCTTAGTCCAGCGCTCTTCCTCGAACAATTACTTCAGCCCCATTGTATTGACGCGAGGAATGCTAAGGTGAGTTTACGCTCTCTACCTTATTTTCCTCTTCAGTTAATAATGCAACACTAATGCTCTCCAGTTTGTACTTGCGTTTAAATGAATTATTTACCTAAGCAACTTTCAAAAATTCAAGGATTTTATTTCTTTTTTTTTTTTTTTTTGGGCTTAAGTAATAGTTATTTATTTTTATGGCTGGTTAAAAAAGCTTTTGGCGTTGAATTTTTATTACGTTAATATTCATAAAATTATTTTTATTTCCTAAAGTATCTCTATGCACCTAATTTATGTAATAATAATTTTTTAAATAAAATTTTTTTTTACAGATTTTTAAGTCCTTAAAAATATTAAATTTATAAATAAATAAAATTTTATTTATTTCTGATGAGTTTAATTTTGTAAACTGGGTCAAAATTAACCAATTTAAAAAAAAAATTATAAAATTCAAACTACATTATTATTTTTCTCTTTCTAGCCATAAAAATTAATTAATAATAAAATTACTTCTATTTTTTCTTTTTTTTTTTGAAAAAAAATTTTTTACTAATTCTTTTGATGGAAATATATAATTGGGTGATATTTTTTGATGTTTTAAGAGCTCTCTCCAAAGGACAGCTGAAAAAAAAATTTTTAAGAGGTCACTCCGAATTTTTTTAAAATTTTTAAAATCGAATTTTTTTTTCTCCTTACGGTAAAATTTTATAGACCAAAAAAAAATAAGTTTCAGTTCAAAATTAAAATTTTGAAAGGTTTATTTATTAGTGCATTATTTAAAATTTTTTCGAGCGAGCTTTTAAAATTCAAATTAAAATTCCCTACATTTTATTTTAAATTTAAATATTTAAGAGGCGCGATCTCTTAAAAAATTTTTTTTTGAGCTGTCTTACTAAAATTTTTTCATTCGAGACTCAAAAAAAAAAAAAGAAGTAGTCTTTTTCCTGCGCCACCCTAATATACAAACAGTTTTATTTTTTTTCTTCCCGATAATTTAAAAAAAAAAAAAAAAAAACAATTTATTTAATCATAACTTTATATCGCTCCAGTTGAATTTAACTTCTTAAGATTGTAACTTCGTAATTAAAATTTTTTTTTCTGTAAGCTTCACTAAAAGTTAAGAGTAGATATTTTAAAAGTTTAAAAATAATTTTACAAAGAAGCGTAATTTCCAGTCTGAAAATGATCAAAGCATCGGTTATAATTAAATAGAAATAAAACAAATATTTGTTCTTTATTTTTTTTTCGGTATAAATTGAAACAACGCCCAATAATTAATAAATAAATTAAAATAATTTATCAACCTATTAAAATAAAACAACAAAATAATTAATTAAAGAAAAAAAATTCCTCCAAGTCGGACATTTGCTTATAATAAATAATAAAGCAGCATAATAATATTTATATTTAATTGAGTAATATTTTCAGACAAGAGAAAATGCTCTTCAGTTACTCATCTTCTCGTTGGATCAGTTTCCAAGTACTGAGTTCAAAGTCGAGAACGTTGCTAACAAAGTGGCTTTGATGGTCGGAGATAGAAGAAGACGAGTTCGGCAAGCGGCTTTAGATACTCTCGCAGTGCTTGCACAAATTTACGAGCCTGAGGTAACGTCAAAAGACTTTATTGTCCGTGTTATATATATATACTAGTAGTACCTACGTCTTTCCGGGCTCTCCGATCTTGGACTCGAACTCAACTGGACTTAGACTCGAGTAGACTTTACTTGGTCGAGCTCCCAACTCCCTCGTCAGTTCTTTTATACAACCTTTTTTATTGCAAAAATAAAATTTTTCCAAGGAGGTTCTTCAAGCCGGCCAGAGAGCAGCTAAACAACTGAAAGAAAGCTCTGATATGGTTGCTGCTATTCGTGCCAGACTTGCGAGAAAATCACTTCCGACGGTTACTCCAGACGGTCTTGTTGTCTACGGTCTACAAATTTCTCCGACTGTCCAAATTGCCACTGGTTTTATTCTTTATTTTATTTTACTTACTCCGTCAATTACACCTCTTATTTTAACTCTTCTCTTCTACCTCCAGGTCCAGACGTCGACTGGATCGTCGCTGGAAGCGGCTCAGTTTCTCCGGGAACTGGAAGGGTCCGCGGACAAATCATTAATATGTACCCTAGAGCCAATTTCGAAAAGATTTCCGAAAAGTAATTCTTTTATTTCATCATTTAATTTTTTTTTTTCCCCAATTAATTGATAAATAAATATAATAAATATGTTTATTTTATTAAGAAATGATACGGAAGAAAATTATCCAAGTCATGACGGAAACTTAGTGGCTCGTGGTATTGGATTACATCCAAAAAGTGGGAAACCTGTGGCATGGCAATTAGTATCGGCCGCGAGCAAAGTAAGCAATTGAAACTTTTCTTTACTTAATTATTAGTTTTGTTTTTTTTTTTTGTTTATACTTTTTCTGCGACTCGGTTAGGACTTCATGCCACTCAGTTAAACAACTCAGAAAATTATTAAATTATCTATTAATTATGTCGTAATTTTTTTTCTATGAATTGATAATCGTTGTTTCTTCATTTAATTATTTTGAATAATGTTTGAATTATGATAAATAATTACTCGTGGTTTTACGACTTTTATGAGGTTATTTATTTGTTTATTTTTTTTATATTAATTTTTGGGATTTAATTAATTTATTGATTTTTTAGGATGAAAATAAAGTTGTAAATGGAAATCATACGGATAAAAATTCATTTAAAAATGATGGTAAGTTTTTGATTAAAAAATAAAAATATTTTACTTAAAAGGTATTCATTTTTAATTAAATTAACCCTCATATTTTTTCAAGATTTTTAATGTTATATTAAAGAAAATTTTATTAAAAAGGATTATTTAAATTATAATTAAAAAAATTATTTTATGGATAAATTTTTGAAGAAAAACTTTGACGTGTAAAATATTAATTTATAAATCAATAAATAAAATTTTGCTTTATTAAATAGTGACTTTTGTGAAATTGCACTGTACTTTTTTAAATATTGATGATTTTAAAGATATAAGCTCATCCCGATGTTACACTCATCAAGAGCTTTCATTTAAATACCCACATGTATTTTTATATATTTTTCATATATACATATATATATGATATTTATAAATATATGAAAAATTAATGTGGGTACTCAAATGAAAGGTCTTGATGAGTGTAATGTCGGGGTGAGCTTATATCTTAAAAAATGTCAATAGTTCACAAGATACAAGGTCTTAATTACGTATCTCGAGGTAGAGCATCTTCGAATGCAGCCTAAATAATTCTCATAATAAATTAACTATTGATAAGAATGATATGATATTTTGAAAAGGCACAAATTCAAATCAAGACCTTTGCAATGACACTAAATTTCACTGAAAAAACCGATTTTATCACGTGACAAAATTTGATCCTGGATTTTATCCTGGAGATAAAATTTTTTTAATAATATTGATTAATTTATCGTACAGTTACGAGATTACTAGTAAATAAAAATAAAATTTTAATTAATTGTAAAATCTTTGTTGAGTTAATAAAATTACTTTATAGGAAAATCCCTTTAATTTTTATACCTGCCAGGGTTAAGAGTTAATTTAATCCCTTAAATATCATTAAAAGTTTAACCAGTTTCGATAAATTAAGATAAAATTGTTATTTATTTTTTAACTTAACAATATTAAAATTTTTATTTCCAAAAAAATCTATAAATAATTATTAAAAAAAAATTCCAAATTTTATTTTATATAATAATTAATAAATAAATTTCAGGAATCAATGGCAACAGTAAAAAGGGTCTAGAAGATTCACCGAGTCCTTTTATATCATCACTGGACAGTATCGACGATTCTTACGGGACTGAAGCGGTAAATATATCACTTATAAAAGATGAAAAGGACGTAATAATGAAGCTAAGAAAGACGGAAGAAAATTTCCATCGACGAATGGACGAAATTTATTCGGAGCGACCGTATCAAGACATAATAAGACTAGAGTCACGAATTCCCGTCGCCCAATTTCGTGATCGTGATATAGTTGTGCGACATAGTACAGCTTACTCACGTAGACGTCGTACAGTTAAAATGGATGAGTACGAAACTTCATCTTCAGCCCCGCAAAGTTCTTATGGTCAGCGTGACGACGAGATTAACCGGAGATATCGGAGTGATAGAATTAAACGAGAGTCAAGAGGAGGCTCTGATGACCGGGGGGAGTTTATTTCATCCAACCGAGCTTCACCTCAAGTGTCTCCGAGCCGCGATACCACGTAACTTTATTACTCTTTTACTCCAACATTTATTCTACCATTAAATATTATCTTAATACCTGCTTTTATTTTATTGTTTCATTCAATTTTTATTTTTTTACTGTCACAGATTTATTCCCGTTAATCGCCGACGTCATACTGCATTTCAGAGTACGAGTTTTCACCCGGAAAAATATGTATTTTCTTCTACTGTGAGTATTTCTCACATTTTTTTTAATTTTTAAATAAAATTTAATTCTAATTTTTTAGAAAATTATATTATTAAGAGGATAAAAAAAAAAAAATTTGGTCTCCGGAATAATCACATGATGAAATCGGGTTTTTTTAGTGAAATTTAGTGTCATTGTAAAAGTCTTGATTTGAATTTGTGCCTTTTCAAGGTTTCATATCATTCTCACAAATACTTAATTTATTATGATAATTATTAGACTGCATTTAAAAATTATCTCTAGATACATAATTAAGAAATTACCTTGTATCTAGTGAACTATTGACATTTTTAAAGAAATAAGCTCATCCCGATGTTACACTCATCGAGACCTTTCATTTGAGTACCCACATTAATTTTTCATATATTTATATATATATATGTATATATGAAAAATATATAAAAATGCATGTAGGTACTCAAATGAAAGCTCTTGATGAGTGTAACATCGGAATAAGCTTATTTCTTTAAAAATGTCAATAGTTAAGGAAGTACAGGGCATTTTAACAAATATCTTTTGAACTATCGACATTTTTGAAAATATAAGCTCATCCCGACATTACACTCATCAAGATCTTTCATTTGAGTATCCACATCAATTTTTCATATATTTCATTTATTTATATGTATTATATATATATATATGTATATATGAAAAATATATTAAAAATGCAAGTGGGTACTTAAATGAAAGCTCTTGATGAGTATAACATCGGGATGAGCCTATTTCTTTAAAAGCATCAATATTTAAGAAAGTACAGTGCAATTTAACAAAAGTCACTATTTAATAAAGCAAAATTTTAATTATTTATAGTTTACAAGTCTCGGCAGTCACATAGTGACTTCAAGGTTGCTAGTATTTAATTAATTATTAGTTTAAAAAAATTTTTTTTTCAATAACTTATTCACAATAAATTACTTTTAATACTTTATTAAAAAAAATCTACATAGAAAGTTTATTAAAATGCATTTTATTTATAAATTTTTAATGAATATTTAAAAATGAGGCACAGAATAATTAATTTAAATTTTTTTATGAAAATTTAAAATTATTTGAAAATTTTTCAATGAGTTTTAATTAAATAATTTTTTGTCACCTTCAAAAAAACTCTGCAAAAATTATACACTTAAATAGTGAAATCTTGGCTATTCTTGTGAGTAAAAATTTCAATAAAAGTTTTTCTTCAAATAAATGAGATTTTTAGTTTAAAAAAGCTAAAGTTTATTTAGACGCAGTAAAGTCATCCAGTAACTTTGATAATAACAGTAACTGATATCTTAAAATCTCGACTCGGTATCAGATTTTCAGGGTGTCAAGATCACTGAGAAACATCTCGGGTTTAATCTCATAAGATTCAACTGGAATTTTATCGGTTTCTGTACGATTCAATCCAAGTTTTTAATTAGTTACGAGTTTGATCTTTCCACGTGAAAGACAGAGCTGTAAATTCGATAATAGTTACCTTTAACAATACAACTTTCATTCCATTATTCTTCTTTATATTTCCATTAATTATTAACTTCCACAACCAATATTAAGTAAATTGCGCTTTTTATTTTTCAAATTTACCAGAGAAAATTTTAATACGATATTACTTATGACTTAGTAATTTTAAACTTTAGTTAAAAAAAAATCGCTTGATTTTTAAAGTTTCTAGTTTGCTCAGTAAATTTTTTTAATATTTTTTTTCTTCTCAAGAAAAAGTTTTAGTAAATTATTAAATGTTAAATAATCAAGACCACAGCTGGATAGGTATGCTGAAAAAGGCTTTAAGCTAATTAACTAAATTATTTCTATAAAAGCTTCTATTGATAAAACTTTACCCGTAAATTATTAAATCAATTTTATAAATAAAAATTTTACCGCAAAAAAAATTTTTTGATTTCTTTTTATAAAATTTACCGTCTATCTAATGGTCTTAAGAATTTTAATTTTATCGGAAATTCCAGTTATTTTTTTTTGTAATATTTATCCATCACTTTTACAGATATTTGTGGAATTTTTGTAAGCATCTTTTGCCGCAAGATTCTTATCAATTCATTAGTTTAGAATAAAAAATCCCGATTAAATTTTTAATTATCGAAATTATTTACGATGAAAAATTTTTTAATTATTTTATTTTGGAAAAAATTATAAATTTTTGGTTGAATTTTGGAAAAAAATTATTTTCATAATTTTGCGATGTAAAAAATTTGTTTTTCAAAAATATTTTTGGTAAAAAAATTTTTTTTTTTAAATATTATTAAAAAAAAAAAAATAAGTTGAAATTAACGGAAAAAAAAATTAAAAAATTCCAGACAAAAATTAAAATAAATAACTTTGCTATTTTTTTTACAAATTTTCAATTTTCTTATCGGGAATTTAAAAAATAAAAATAAAATTCAAGACACTCTAAATTTTTTTTAAACATATTTTTTATCATCTGCAATAAAAATAATTATCATATAAATTTTTATTAAATTCTAATTAATTAAAAAATTGAAAAAAATTACTGTCAGTTCAAAATATTAATTTAATGTGTCAATAATTATTGATTGGGGCTTTTATCTTACTAATTTTTTCCGTAAATAATTTTCCCATACAAACTATAAATTTATGTAAAATTCAAAGTAACTTTACGCGATATTTAGTCCTAAAAAATTTTGAAAAGTACTCGAGATTTAGCAAAGTAGGCAACTTTAAATCTCTGGACTTATTTACCATGTTTTAACCCTCAATTTTCATAGTATCTGCAACGCATATTTCCAATCACTCTCTATACTCGCTTTTATCTGTTTTATATTCTCCCTTACACAGAATTTCAGCCCTTGGATCATAAAAATTTTACGAGTTATTCTCTGGCTTATAAAACATTTTGCTAGCTATTATTTCAAATTCAAACAAAAAATTTTCTATAAAAAAAAAAAAAATTCTTCAACCTGTAAAAAAATTTTAGTAATAATTAAAAATTTTTTTCATTCAATTAAAAAATTTTAAGCGCATTGAAAAAAAATATAAACCGATAAATTTATATATCTAAAAACTACAATAAAAATTCTTTTAAAATATCTATCAGCAGATATAACAATAAAATGATTGAACTATCTCGTACTAAAAAAATGACTAAGTAAATTGAATGGTTATCCGAGGGTATAACTCAAAAATAAAAATGACTAATAAAAAATTTATTTTATCCAGATCGAATCGAGATGTAAATCAGTGCCAGCGTCATACCAAAGCCCATTCACGGGAGTCCAAACAATTGATTCTTATTCGAGAATTTCCAGCTCGCCGATGGTAATAAAAATGTAAGAAGCTTGAAAAAAAAAAAAAAAAAAAAAAAAAAAAATTCTACAATAATTTAAATATTACCATTAATAATAAAATTTATTCAGACCATTTAGCTTTTATTACAATCACAGCTATAAAAAATAATAAAAATAAACTCTTGCTATATTGAAGCTCAGTTTACTCCGTAATAATGGTTATTGTACAATCGCGTGTTTGATATGAATCCGATAGATAAAAGAATATATGAACTAGCCCCTAAAATCAAGGGAGAGTACAGTGACTGCTGTTAGAGGGTCGACAAATATTTCAGTACCTTGGCCCAATTAATGCCAAAACTAGAGGTTAAATTCCGTAACTTATAAATGTAATCATTTAAAAATTAATACTCGGAATCTTGTCTTTGCTATAGCTCGATTACGCCGCCAAGGACTTTTATCACAAGCTCGTTTGCTCTAGAGCTTTTTAACTCTCTATATTTGTAATTTATATATTTTTAATGCACCCAACATTGTTGAGTAAGGTGTTCAGTAACCGTTTATCGAATATACATTACCTTTATATCAAAGATACTTGGTTACAGAGTGCGCCCTGAAATGGACACAGACATGTAGACATGCGGGACCCATTAGGTTGAATCGGCACCTCTTATCGTACGTTCCTCTTCGCTGAATAATTTACTCTGCTGTAAGGCCTACCCGGTTACCAGGCTCACGGGCTTACTTCCTATCCATGTGTTCTTTTTTTTTTCTACTCGATATCGCCGTTCAGGAACTACCGTTTTTTTTTTTTGTTTACCTTTTTTTTATTTATATTCAGTCCGCCGGGAATATCGATCGACTTAAATATTCAATTGACTTTAAATATTTGCTTTACTTTTATTTATTCTATTTATATTTATCAAGTATTTATTACTTTAAGGCCCTACCTTTAATTTAGTATTTTAATTTTTCTTATTATTTTATTTTATTAATTTTTCTTTTTATTTTAATTTATTAATTTTTATTATTATTTTATTTTATTAATTTTTCTTATTATTTTATTTTATTAATTTTTCTTATTAGCGCTTTAATCAGGTCTAAATTCTTCTATAATTAATTTAAATAAGGACGTATTAGACCAAAATTATTTATTTCATTTATTTTAACATGCGTCCTTAATTTACATACATACTCCTTAATTTACAAAAATTACAAATGACTTTTTTTAATACACAAATAAAATTTTTTATTTTTATATTTAAAGTCCGCAATTAAATAAAATTAACCATATTCAATTAAATATATTAAAAACCTTGTCAATAATGTGTTTAAAAATTCATCTATTTTTTTTTTTCTAGTTAATATTGACAAGTAATAAATTATCAACAATAATATTTAAATAAACACGAGGTTTCAGTCCTTGCTTTTTGGAAGGTAAAAAATTTTTTATTTTGATTTAAATGAATTAAATTAACATCCTGATTTTAATTAATTAAAATTTTCTGAGAGTCTAGATTAGATGTTGAGTTGAAATTTTGGATTTATTTTCTAAAAAATTTTTTTTTACAATTTATATTCTATTTTTCGAGGTCTGTTTGAAAAAAAAAATTTTTTTTGTGGTCGCGTTTATTTTTGGAGTAAAATTTAAAATAAATTGATTAAATTAAAAAAAAAAAATATTCGAAAAATTGTTGATAATTTTTACCAAAAAAAAATTTTAATAAAATAGAATTGATAAAATTTTTATTTATTTACAAAAAATTAATTTTAGTGAATTAATTTTTGTAAAAATACATTTTTTAAGGTCAATTTATTTACGATCGATTTTTACTTTAAAATCTAAATCTTGATTTTATATCAAAATAATTATTTAATTTTATAATTTTTAAATAATAAATTTGTCTGTAACACCTCCAGTTAATTTTTAACTTAAATTTGTCTCATAAAAAATTAAAAACTCCCAAGTGTTAAAATACTAAAAAAATCATCTCATATAAAAGCATTCAATTTAATGATTTAAAATAAAAATACACTTTTCACAGCCATAAAAAATTTTTAGAGTAACATTAAATATTTTTCTCTATCAAGCCATTCGTTAATTTTATCCCCTATAAACCCAAAACTTACTCGATGAAAATATAAATTTTTTATGACCCATATTTTTTTATCAATGCCCTGAAAAGTAGATTAATAAATAAAATTTACAAAAGCTCAATTACAAAATTTTAACGTCTAAAAAAAAAAATTTAAATATTTAAATAAATCAATAGATTTTCACCTTCGGTATTAATTCATTAGATCAAACAAAATATTAAATATTTATTCCGGGAGATGAATGAAATTTATCAAATTAAATATTTAATTGAAAACAATTTAAAAAATAAATATTTGATTAAGAGTAAAAGATTAATTTATTTTAAAAAAAATAGAATTAAAAATAAAATAAATTTTATTTTTGGTAATTCTTAATAAAAACTGGCATAGAAAAGCGGCAAAAAATATTCCTGAGGGTGACTAAGAAGTTCCTTGAAGAGGTGGTCGGTTAAACTGGACATAGAGAGCTTAAGCGTGGGTGTGTGAGAGTTTTTCTGTACTTTACCCGCACTTGAGTGCGCACAGGTGTAACAAAGAGCAAAGAAAAAGAGGGAGAGTGTTCGAGCAAGTAGAAAGGTGAAGGAGAGACGTGGGGTGAACCCTCGCCGGTGGTCAGCGTCGCGACGCTTACCACCGGCCAGTCGTGCGTGTTTTACTGTCCGGTATATATCTAACTAAATAATTTTTTTTTACTCTAAATGGACGTATGTATTTTCCCAGTAATAATATTACTTGTAAAGGACATTCTCCGTTTTACGTCAATATATTTTTTTTAAAATAATTTCCAAGAGACTGACTCCTCAAATAATTTTTTAAATATTTTTAAAGAACGCTAAAAAATAAAAAAAAAAAAATAAAATTGCAATTATCGTTTTATAAATAAATTAAATGAAAGAAAATTAAACCGTTGATATTTTTCATGAAGAATGACAATGACCGTAATAAATTTAGTGGCGATGACGGGTGACAATACGTACCACCGATCGATAGGCATTGGAGTGTGGAAATAAATATAAACAAAAAATAAAAATAATAATAAAATCGTATTACGCGTTGGGGGATAAAGTTAAAATTGGAATGATGATATTCAAATATTGTGTTTGGCCGAGTGTATCCAAGGACGAGGATACCAAACATTCGCCTGTTATAAAAACATGTAACGATGTGGAAATTATTAAAAAATCACTTTTCCATTGCTGTCCGTGCGCATTTCGGCGTAGGCAGCCTATTGATATTGAAACTAACGCTGATTTATTATCAATTAACACCGAGCTTCCGGTTCTTGTTCCTACGCCTGTTATTTCGCTAACGCCTAATCAATGCAATGAATTGTACGTTTTTAAGCTTTTTTTTAATGCCAATTAAATTTAACGATCTTTATAATAATAATAATAATAATAATAATAATAATAATAATAATAATAATAATAGTTGTTATTACAATTGTCGTTTTATTTTTTTTTTCAGAGACAAAGCTAATGCCGACGAGGAGTTTAATCAAAAAAATATTTGTAACTCAACGCAAATTGATACTCAACGGATAAATAATCTGAATGACCTTTCTTCTCATTATTTGGGTAATTTTTTTTTTTATTTTAATTATTAGCACGGGCGTGATTTTATCAGGAAAGGAATTACTGTTATTATTATTGAAAATATGTTTTATTTGATTAAATTAATAATTAAATTTTCGCTTTTCATTTTAATAGCATCAGGAATATTATTTTTATTAATTAAATATTTATTTTGTTATTAATGCTGATTGATATTTGCTTGAGTTTTAATTTAATTATGACAATGATTAAATTTTTAATTAGCGGAATTATTTACGATGAAAAATTTTTTTATGATTTTATTTTGGAAAAAAATTATTTTCATAATTTTACGATGTAAAAAATTTGTTTTTAACATTTTTTATGGATGGATGTGAAATATTAATATGTCTGGAAAGTTATGGGAGAATTGTGAAGTTAAAAAAAATTTTTTTTTAAATATTATTATAGAAAAATAATAAAACGAAAAATTAGTTTAAATTAACGGAAAAAAAAATTAAAAAATTCCAGAAAAAAATTAAAATAAATAACTTTGCTATTTTTTTGCAATTTTTTAATTTTCTTATCGGGAAGTTAAAATAAAAATAAAATTCAAGATTATAAGGTAAAAGCCCCAATTATTGACAGGGGTCTAAATATTGACACCGTAAATTATTTTTAAATATATTTAATCATTTGTAATAAGAATAACTATCATATAAATTTTTTTTAAATTATAATTAATTAAAAAATTGAAAAAAATTACTGTCAATTCAAAATATTAAATATTAATTATTAAAAAAAATAAAATTTGAACTCTTCTGATTCGAAAAATTATTTTTAAATTAATTTTTATATTTTCAACAGTAATTAATAATTTATGAAAATTAATATTAATAAACTTTAATAATATTGATTACTTAATAATAAGTTTCGATAAATAAGAATAAGCAGATGATCCGACGCATGCGCAGTATAGGTGTCAATAATTGGGGTGAAAGTATGTCAATAATTAGATCAATCACTTTTTTAGCCTGTCAATACTCTATTTGATTGTTTAAAATTAATTAGTAAATATCACTGATTATCATTTAATAAAAAAATTGATTAGTAAAAAAATTACTTGGGACATTATTATAAAAAAAAAAATTCAACGATATTGATTTTTGATTGCTTAAAAAAAATAAAATCATAATTTTGTCTTTTATGGTGTCAATAATTATTGATTGGGGCTTTTACCTTATTTTTAAATTTTATCTTAAAATTAGCCTTGTTTTTTTTATGACGTCAAGTTATTAGCATGCTTATTACCGTCGCTTTTTCTACAAAATACACTTCAATATTCAAAGAACCGACTAATAAAAATAATTAGAAAAACTAAATAAATAAATAAATAAATAAATGAGTCCTCGCAATAACGATCGGTAAATAGTGTATAATAGAATGGGAACGCGAGGTTCTTAACCCCTGGTTCCTGTGTTAGCCGGACAATATTGCTGTATGCACATGTAAATAGCCGAGAGACGATCGCGGGTTTACGTGTTCGTGTGAATCGATAATTCGCTGGTCAAGTCTAACGACCGTGTCGACGAACTCGGATTTAAATTTAAATTCAAATTTAATCCGTAACTTTAAATATTTAACGATTGAAAAGCTAAAAAATAAAAAAGTAAAAGGGAAAAAGGAAAAAAAATACACTGAGTTTGTATCTTTATATTTATCTGTAAATAAAGAATAAACGTTGACATGACGTAGGAGTACGTCGAGATCGGAAAGATAAAGTAAGTGAAGATTTCTAAAAAGTTAAGCGTTCTGGTGGATATTGTTATCGAATTCCCGGGTCGAGACAGCCCTCGGTTGTGGAAACGCAATAAACCGAGTTATGCGAGTAGCGAGCGAGGGACCGAGTACGCGAGGGGCTGCAGAGTGGAAATGGGGTTGAGAAAGTGAGGGAGGTTCGCGACAAAGCCCGAGTAAAGGAGATTGATTCGATTTCTCCGTTCGCTTCTGTTGTAATTTGATTTCTCACATAATTCAATTCCTTGTGACACTAAGGTCGCGATCGAGAATCGTATGAGGTCTCAAGTGACTCGTCCAATGATAGAGACAACGAGCCGCTTCAAGATCATAAGGTCAATGAGGATAATTCTCTTCGGAGTGCTTCCATTATTCCCAAGTCCTTTGACATTATTACACAAGAATCTAATCCGTCGAGAAGAAATTCTATCGACCAGGTACTTTTTTTTTTATTTTATTCACACTGATAAAGTTTTCACCAATTAATATTATCCGTTTTTTTTTTTTTTACATTTTTAATGAACTATTGAATGCATTGTAAATTTCTTCAACATTTTCTTTAAACTCTTTGAAAATAAAATATTTAAATAATTGATTCCTTAAAAATTTCCGTGTAAAAAAAAAGTCGTCAAAAAAAATGACACTGAAGTTGCCAGTTACAAATGACGCATTAATTTTTTTATTTTATTCAATCCTGGAAATATTAATTGGAGCATGTAATTATAAATTATTTACATGAGTATATTGTACATCGTACAAGCGGAAAAATAACTAATAAATATGATAAAATTTGTTATATTTACACATATAACTGTAGTGTAATAAAAAATAAAGTTAAAATATGAGCTCGGTTACTGAAAACTCAGTGGGTAGTCCCAGTAAGTAACTAAAAATGTTATTTATGTTTACAAGTAAACATATGCTGTTGCAATAATTGTTTGATTTATAGTCTGTGTTGTTGTTTATGACTACAATAATTTATTATTTGACAAATATTTTAAGGTCAACAATTTTTTAATAAAAATAAAATTTTGTTCAATAAAATTTAAAGAAAATTCCTATTTGTAAAATCAAATCAATTATAATTCTAATTATAATTATAATAATCATTTATTCTATAAATGAACGCAAATCGGCTTTATCCAAATGATTAAACAAACTAATTAAATTTAGCACAGCAATAATTTTTTTTTACCTCAAAATAAACTTTGAAAAAAAAAAATCAAATTTTTACTTTTTAGGGGAAGAAATAAAATTTCTCCACTGCAATTTTTTTTCTTAAAAAAAAATGTATTTAATTTAAAAAAAAAAAAAAAAAACAATTTTAGCTAGACAATTTATGAATTTTTATTGAAAATTTAATTTTTTTTAAATCAAATAAATTTTTTTTCACCAAAAAAATTATTGAAAAATTTAATAAATAAATTTTTTCTCTCAATTTACGCATAAAAAAAAATAAAAAAAAAAACAAACAATAATAATAATTTTTATGATCGTAAGATACCAGTAACAATACTGTCAAGTGCGACGAATTCAACAGACTTGGATAAAGAAACGAGTTCTGATGACATAGCCTCCGGGCGCGAGCTAGACAGTGATGATCCTTTGACTCGTAATCCAGCTTCAGGCTCTTCAGTTCTGTCTAATGAGAGCAGCTCAGTTGATGAAGCGATAAGGGATGTTATAAGTCCTAACCGCAGAAGCGGGATCCAAGCTATTGCCTTTGACGAACACGATAGTCCGGATGTATCTCTGGTAATAATTTTATTTTATTAAAATAAAATTTTTCCTTACAGTAAAAATTATTTATTTGATTAAAAGGCTTACGATCGAGATTACTCGACCGAGCTGCAGATTGATATCGAGTCGAGAGTGTGTTCTTCCATAAATTCTCCCAATAAATTCTTCCACTCGCCTGCGCATCGTGTTGAAGGTGAAAAATCATTTTCGATAGCTGGAGATTTGGACGTAAATGAAGATGAAGACGAAGAAGATGATGAGCAAATTGAAGATGATGTCGAGGAAAATGAAAGTGAAGATGCAAATCGTAATTTCGAGGAAGAGGAAGAGGAAGATGAGGATAAAGACGTATCGGAAGATAAAATTGATGAGATGTCTGGATCTATCGGTACTTCCAATACGACAAGCTTCAGCATTACTGGAATAACCACAACGTCTTCTTTAACCGCATCTACGTCAACATCTTCTTCAAACCCGGAGACTGTGAAGAATTTAGTTTCGATAGTCGTCGCGTCTCGACCTCATTCTCGAGCAGCGGCTGAGTATCATGAAACCACCACCACCACCGCCGCCGTCACCTTCCAGCCTCTCGACATCCGGCAATTCCGTGAGGAAACCTCTGCTTCCGGAGCCACCGAAGCCTCAGCTATCCATGACCCGAATGATGATACTCTTGCAATAAAATCAGATGACCGTGATGATGACATTTCTGTTACCAGCGAAATTTTTTCTGTGGTAAATAAATTATTTTATTTTTTATAATTCATTTATAATTTATAGTTTTCTTATCTATATTAATAACAGAATAAGAAAAATTTTGGGTCCAGAATAGTCGGTTTTTTTAGTGAAATTTAGTGTCATTGTAAAGGTCTTGAATTTAATTTGTGCCTTTTCAAGGTTTCATATCATTTTCACCGATACTTAATTTATTATTTAGGCTGCATTTAAAAATTATCTCAAGATATATAATTAAGAAATGACCTTGTATTTTTTGAACTATTGACATTTTTAAAAAGTTAAGCTCACCCCGATGTTACACTCATCAAGGCCTTTCATTTAAATACCCACATCAATTTTTCATATATTTATATATATTATATATATATGTATATATGAAAAATATATAAAAATGCATGTAGGTACTCAAATGAAAGCTCTTGATAAGTGTAACATTAAAATGAGCTTGTATCTTAAAAAATGTCAATTATTAAGAACTGACATTGCTATCTAGTCAATTATTGACATTTTAAAAGATATAAGCTCATTTCGATTTTACTCTCAACAAGAGCTTTCATTTGAGTACCCACATAAATTTTTCATATATTTTATATATTTATATATATATGTATCTATGAAAAATATATAAAAATTCATGTGGGTACTCAAATGAAAGCTCTTGTTGAGTGTAACATCGAAATGAGCTTATATCTTTAAAAACGTCAAAATTTAAGAAAGTACAGAGCAATTTAAAAAAATTCACTATTTAATAAAGCAAAACCCTATTTATTTATAGTCCACCATATAGTGACTGCAAGGTTGCTAGTTAATTATTATCTGATGAGAAATCCTTAAGAACTTTAACAGCTTAAGAATTATAGTCGTTAAAATATCACTTAACAATTATTCAGTCTCATTTTGCCGACATCAAAGCTCGGGGAGCTCTTACTTTAAACTTGAATAACTTTATAAAAATAAGAAAAAAGTTTAAAAAAAAAAAAAAAGAAAGAAACATTTATAAAGAAACTGTTCTAAAGCTCGGAGAGCTGAGCTTTCAAATGCTATGTCAGAAATTGAGCGAACATTTTTTTAGCGATAGAAAAAAAAAAATAGATTCTAGGAAATTTTTTACGGGCTCTTTGTCGATCTTGGAATTTTTTTTTACTCTACTTATGTAACTTTTCGTGCTCTTATATTTTAAGTATTTTTAAGAATCTTTTTTGTTTGTCGTAAGAATATGAACAAACTTAAATAAGTACTTTTTAAAAAGTATTAATTTATTTTTTGAGATTATAAAAAAAAATTGTTTTCATTTATTTATTTTTTATAAAAAATATTTCTGATCAATAAAACTCACTTTGGGAATTTTTTTAATTCTCTAATAAAGATTTTTTTGATTTTATCATTGAATTTTATGAAAATTTGTTTTTAAATAGAAAAATTTTTACGAGTTTTAACAAAAGTAAGTTTATTATTTTTTTTTTCCAATAAAAAATTTTGCTTGCCGTGAATAATAAAACAAAGTAAAAAATGTTGAGTTTTATGAGCCGAGGTATAAATTTAGAAAAATAAAGTTTCATAGTAAACTATTTTATTTTACAAAGGTGTTTTAATATCAGTGTTCAAATGTCGGCTTTTACATTTCATTTGACTCATGAGCAGCTCGGGGATCTCTTTAAATATCATATAACCAGTGATAAACTTTATAAGTTTGCCGCCTGAAGGGTGCGCGATATTCTTTATTTTTATCTCAAATATGAGTGCTCTATTATTGAACAATATAGTGGAAAGGTATTAAATTTCTTTTTTTACAGTCAAAGTATGTCAGTTTAAAAAGTCTGTTATTTAGTTTGTAGAAGTAAAAGAGAAGAAATTGATAAAAATTTTTAAAAACTTTTGAATTATTTCATTTTCATTAAATTTTTATTTATTTTACTGAAATTTAATTTATTGTTTTGGCATCATTGAAAAATTAACAATCCAACCTTTTGCAGTAATGGGAAAATAATGAATACATAAAAAATCGATTGAGAGCGTAATTTAACAGCATTCAGGGCTTACAGTTCAATTTGTAAAATTAAATCTGTACTTTTTAATTAAAATTGAAAAATATTTTTTCTCTTTGTAATAAAACATGATCTTTATTAACATGGATTCATAAAATAGAGAGTGTAAGAGAAAAAGAAATATTTTTAATAAAATTCTTTGATGCAATTGATTGATTAAAGGTAAAATTTTTCTATTCACTGGTTTAGATTAAACATCCATCGGATGAAAATCCTGACACAGAAATTCATGTTGTAACAATAGAAAAAATTCATCAAACGTTAACTAGCTCCAGGGAAAATGGAACAGTAGCAGAAATCGCCCGGATCCATGTATGTTACAATTATAAAAAATAATAACTTTTGATTTTATTTGTATCTTTAATTTGTTATTGTTAGTTTGATTTTAAAAAAAAAATAATAATAATAATAATAATCATTAAGAGAATGAACATTGACATTTTTAAAGATATAAGCTCATCCCGACATTATATTCATCGAGAACTTTCATTTGAATACCCACATAAATTTTTCATATATTTTATATATTTATGTATATGTATATATGAAAAATATATAAAAAATGCATGTGGGTACTCAAATGTAAGCTCTTGGTGAGTGTAACTTTAAAATGAGCTTATATTTTTAAAAAGGTCAATAGTTCACAAAATATTTGTTAAATTGCACTGTACTTTCTTAACTATTGATATTTTTGAAGATATAAGCTCATCCCGATGTTAAATTCATCTAGAGCTTTAATTTGAGTACCCACATGCATTTTTATATATTTTTCATATATCCATATATATAATATATATAAATTATGAAATATATGAAAAATTAATGTGGGTACTCAAGTGAAAGCTCTTGATGAGTGTAACATCAGGATGAGCTTAAATCTTTAAAAACGTCAATATTTGAGAAATTACAGTGCAATTTAGAAAGTCATTATTTAATACAGCAAAATTTTATTTATTTATATTCCACAAGCCACAGCAGTCACATAGTGACTGCAAGGTTACTAGTTATTATTATTATTATTAAAAATAATAGTAACTATTCAAATTAAAAATATTTCCAATCCATATAATAATTTTTATTTGTAATATTTTGGAGTTCCTCTTTTAATTCCACCTTAAAATAAAAAATTAAAAAATATATCTGTACTTCCATTAAACGAAAAAAAAAATAAAAATAATAACAATTATTGTTACTATCATGTTATACCGATAGTTAAAAATGAAAAAGCATTGACTTTTACAGATGGACAATAATGAAATAGAAACAACGACAAAGAGATTGCAATCAAAAGTACCGCGTAGCAGAACAAAAATGAAAACAGGATTCAATAAAGTTTCTCCAGCGCTACCGATTAATACTGAAAAAAGTTTTAACAAATCAAAGCCAATTATTCCACAATGCTTTGCCCAGCTTGAAAGCAATGACTGGTAATTTATTTTATCACCCTCTCTCTTTTCTCTTAAGCTCCTTGCTTTCATTTATTTACTCAGTTATTTTATTCGAACCAGCCGCTTTTCCTGTCTGTTTGTCTCGTTTTAAGCTAACGAGTTTCTGACAAAAAAAAAAAA